>VZTT01024849.1:21401-45184 GCA_013400855.1 Buphagus erythrorhynchus | reverse complement strand
AATATAAACTTTTTTATGTTTGGTGGTTTGTTTTTACATTTTTAACAGGGTAAACTATTGTTCTGTTTTATGGATTTAAAATTTTTATTTGTTAGTGCATAATGAAGCAGTGACATGGTAGTAAGTTAATTCATGCTGCTGGATTTTGTCCATGTCCTACTGTGATGTGAGCATGCATTATGGATTTGGATTTTATTCTGCCTATGGTTATTGTTGTGTGCATGTCACAATATGAAAGGATTCGTACATTTTCTTTCCTGAGTCTCTATTTCCCTGTGTTTTAGACATTAAAAAGAGGGTCATGTGAGTGCATTGTTATAAGATTATTTACTGCAGTGCCAGCAATACAGATAACATGTCAAGTAAACATTGATTTAGCTTATAACTTCTGTGAGATTTGAAGTTACAAAATCTGTAACTGCAAAGTGGTACAGTACTTACAGACATTTCTCAGATCCTTCATAAAGCTTTTCTTCACATGGAAAAACTTATTTATTCCTATCTGTTTCTTTTCTAACCTGCAACCTTGCCATTGCACTATGGCTTGCTTTGTAGAACTTTGTGAAAAGCAAATTCCTTCACTCAGAACACCAAAACTGTAATATCACAGGCTAAGTGCCAATCACATGTAATTTATTCTTCAATACTTATTTAAGGACTGTGAAATACACATTCACAGTTATTAATTAATTTCAGTGTATAAAGATAAAACTTTATTACTTCATTATTAAATCTATAATCAAATAGAATTTTATTTTATTTATTACAAGAGTTCATTCTTTAGGAAATAGTGTTAATAATGTTAATATAATAGTGTTAATATAATATAATGTTAATATAATAGTGTTTAAAATGTTAATATTGCCATGGTTTTTTACTATTGTTATTATTATACAAATCTATAAAAATATATGGCTTAAACTAGTGAAAGAACAGCCTTAGGTTATTTTAAATGTGATGAGAACTTCCTTACATCTTTTTCCTTCTGCCAGTCTGATGGACTTCTGTTGCTATGAGATTTTTACCAGGCATTTCCACTAAACCTCCTATGTCATTGTTATTAAAAATAGAATTCAAATTCTGGCTCATAACAGTCCTAGTAAGGACTAGAACTTATGGCAAGGTGCATTTCTGGAAAAGCAGGAGGAATGCAGACATTGTTGGTGTATTCATAAAGCCATTCCTAAGACTGGGCTGACTATTGTTTGAATAATGGATGGCTCAACCCATTTCTCTCTGGGCTCTGTACTCAAAAGGTTATTTGTTCTCATTAGCACAACACATAAAGTCTTTCTATTTCTTTCCACACTGTGCTCCACTTTTATTACATTTTTGTTTGCTACTGAGATATGAACCCATCAGTGCATGATCAGGTGTCAGTCATGCTCTGTCATACCTGATTTGTTTTACTCTCTCTTTGGAACTTTCTCTCTTAATTTCACAGGTGAATTTGACATTCAGGGTCTCTTCCTGTGCTGATTATCCAGAGATAATGAATGCTGCTTGTATATGCATGTACTTTCACCTTAATATAAAAAAAGTTTTGACATTCAAAAAATAACACATCAGTCATAGACTTCTAAATATAAATAGATTAATCAAAGAGACCTTAATTTCTCAGTGCTTCATTCAAATTATGTTTATTTGTGAATCTTAGTTTCTAAAGAAAGTATAATTACCTATGTGATATTACACCTTGATGCATTTTCACTATAACTTTGGTATCATTACGGTTTTATAGGGAACTAAAAGAATAAAAAAGACAAGGTATTTCAACTGAAAAAAAAACTGGTGTGAGAGAAGGTTACTAATAGCTGTGAATAATTTCTCTTTTTGGCAATCAGTTGGATATTGCCATATGGAGCTTCAGATGAAAGAATAATTTTGCCATTGATTTCAGTGGGGCCTCTTGCCAACTCCTAGAGCAGAGCCAGGGCACAGGACCTGCAGCAGGAGCTGCTGAAATGCCTGGTGGAATAAGGCCACAAGAGGATGGGGGAAATTGCATGCCTGAGGTGTCACTTCACAGTATGGTAGGAGTGGCTAGGAATAAAGCTTCACTGTCTTTTATGTCTTTACAAAGATGAAAGTTGGACAAAAAGTCATGGGAAAGGTGCAGCTTCCATCCTGGCATGGCACAAAACCTAGAGGACACTGCAGAGTGCTTCAGAAACAGTCACTTCCCACATCATGGAGGTGCCCCTCTTAACCATGCAGTAAAACTTGTGGGTTGAGGTTAAATACAGTCAATAACTCTGTCTTGTTATGTTGTTGGCTAATTTAAAACTAATTTTGAAAACTTAGTATTCTTAAGTTTTTCATGAATAAATGAAGTAGCAAATCATAGGAAATACTCAAAGGTTTTGAGTGGGGAAATCCACAGGGCAATATTTTAACTCTCCAAGGCAATTAGAGAATCTCTGTGAATGGCAGTTTCCCTGAAATAGATCCTGATTTCAAAGTGAGTTATATCATGTAATATTTACATCCATTCAGACTTCCCACTAATGTGTAAGAATAGATGCTTCCGTGGTTCCATATACGAAATGTGGTGAGGTGAGGGCAGGTAAACCACTCAAGTTCTAAGAACATGGTTCACAGAGGGTATGTGAACCCCAGCTCAGAATGGAATAAGATAAATCTGGGCAATCTTGCACTGCTTTTGCATTTCTCTAAGTAGATGACTATTATTTCTAACTTATGCACCGTTAAAGAACTGGAAATTGGGAATTGGTGTAGTGCTGTTATTCTTCAGTAGCACTAACTCATGCCAGCCAAGAGTTAACTCCAAAGGAGGAAATGATCCTTGCCTGTCAGGCACATGCTATGTATCAGGCCTAATTTAATTTGATATGACTCCAATTAAGTGTTGGCTTTAAGGCAATTCTGGAAACTTGCTAAAATCCTTTCACATTATGAATTAGAAGATTTTCTTAAAAGCACACTTAGAGAAAAACAAGAAGAACAAAACTAGAGCAGCAACGAAGGCAATAATCAAAAGCACATGTGAAAATATCAAATACACTGAATTTTGCAGGCAGAAGCTACCATCAGGACCCAAAAGAGAAGTCATGGCTGAGCTGGGAAATCCTTTAAACATTCAGACTGGCAAGTAGCTGGGTGCATTAAGGCTTTTCCAAGTGTTCTATGTACAATAGCATAATGTTATTAGACTGCCTAAAATTATGCAGAGTTTTTAGGATTTGGTTCCTTACTGAAAGGAAACCCAGTACTGACTGCTCAGTAAAGAGGGCAGCTGGCAAAGTACAAAATGCTGGGGCTGGAAGTTCAAGTGATAGCTGAGAAGAGAGGGTTCTTGGTGGTCATTACTAACTGAGATGTCTTTTAAACCTCGTCTCATTATATTTGTTCTCTTCCCTTTCCTTGGCTATTAACTGCCAAGAACTGAACTTATCCTGTACATTCAGATGTGAGGGAAGAGTGGGAGAATTTCTCCTGCTGACAGAAGTCACAAGTTCCAGCTTCCATGTCTTGTGATCCCTGTCTGTTAAAGTGCAGTTTCCAGCTGCTTTTCCCTCCTTGCATCATTGGTTTCTTGCAAGGTCTAAACCCACGTTGCTTTTTCACTCATCCTTCCTGGGGCTATAATCTGCTCGCTTTCTGCCAAAATTCTTTTGCCTCTGGTGCTCAAAAAACATGCAGGTGTTCAAAACCAGGGTTAGGACTTGCACTCAAATGTCTTCTCCAGCTTGAGAAGTCTTCTATGTGAAGACAAAGAAGTGATTCCATGTCTGTAACTCAACTGCAGCCCACTCCCCACAGGTGAGCCCCTGTCACTCCCCAGCCCAGGGCAGGAGGCGATCCCTGTCCCTTGGCCTTGAGCCACAGCTTCCAGCATCCCTCCACAGCCTGCCCCAGTTATCCAAACACCTCCTTCTCCAGCTGGAGCCCAGGCCTGGGGCTTGGCACCAGTGCTGAGCTGAAGGCAGAGCTCAGCTGGTTCAGTGGTGCACTTCAGGCTGTGTCATTCTCTCTTGAACTCCAGAGACATAATTAGGGATAATAGCCAGTAGATCAAATTTAAGTGCCCAACATAAAGGATAAGGTATAGAAGCATTTTGTGTATGTTAGCTCTTCATTATTTTCAATCAAGGCTGCAAATGAGCTGTGTAAGGAGAGTACATCAATGGTGATTGCAGTGTGGTTGAAGTGCATGTGAGTGCAATTACATACATGCCACTTTCTGTCTGCTGAGTTGTATTTTCCACTTAGAGAGAGGGAAAGCTGGTGGAACATACATTGACAATTTGTTCTTGAATTTTCTGGAAAGTAACCATTGTGACTGCTCAGCCAAAATCAGTATGCAAGATTCAAAGCATGTACAATTTCCAGCTCTCTTTCCAAGTGTGATTTGCTGTGGTAGTGAACTGTGCATCAAATTCCTGTCAAAGCATTGTAAATGGCCTTTCTAAAACACTTCTAGAAATGTAATTGGAATGTTAATTGTAATAAGTTGAGCTCTGTGATATTCTCATAAATCTGGGTAAAGTGCAACTACATTTATACTACTCTAATGAAAAACACCAGTACAGGGTCTAATGAAAAACCTCAAGGCAGGGTCTTAAAATATAAATTGTGTTCAATTTCTTTGCTAACTAGATTTGTATCTGAAGTTTCATTGATTTGAATTGAAAAGTAAAACTAGTTTCATATTGCTCTCTAATCCACATAGTTAAATTCTTCCCTGGAGGGGTGAGGGTATAGTGGATCACATGGATAGTGATCTCAAACAAAATTTCACCCATATAAAAGGCCAAATTCTCTTGTTGCAAGTAGGTTAAATTCCAAATAAAGTCATATATCTCAGAATCACAACTAGTTTAGGTACAAAATTGTTTGCACAATTGTTTGTGTTCTCTAAATTAAAGAGTAGCTGGTTAGAAAATTGGTTTTTTAACTAAACCCTAGAAGCCAATAGGAGCACATAATTATTTTGGGCTAGATCATTCTCTCCTGAAGAAAGCCTCAAATAACAGTGCCTTCTCAACAGGTGCTTTCAGGGAGGAGTGTCAGAATTTGTCTGCTGCCAAATGGGTCAATAGAGCCAACCCTATGAACACCCCCAGTTTTTTCCCACTGAGTTCTGTTAGCTTGGGGAACGATCCCAAGGTCTCATGTCTCCTTGCAATGTGGATTTCTGTATTTGGGAGTGACTTCACATAAAAGTCCCGAACTTACCATTTCTTTGCAATCTTCCCAGGTGCAGGAAGAAGAGGAAGTGTGTTCCAGTGTTCCCCTGGCACAGCACCCCAGAGGCAGCTGTGCAGCTCCTCTGGCCAGGAGAGTGTGCTGGGTTTGCATCTGCAGGGACACAGCTGTCCCCAACCCCTCTGCTGGGAGGGACCAGCTCTACACATCACCACACTCCAAAATATATGGCTGAAGGGGAAATATGCAGCCAGTTTCAAAAAGCTCTACTTACCTCTGTTATACAACAGCAGTTACTGGTGGAACTTTAGGGACTTGATAGTTTTGTATTATTAAAAAGGAAAATTTGATTTGCCTCCTGAAACTTTTGACAGGTTCATAACAGCAGCAAGATAATGGATATAATTAATTCTCTGAAATGAAGTAGTAGAAACAGTAATAGTAACACTAGTGTAATGTATTGCTCTGATTTTTTAATGTTAATTATGTCAATGAATTATTATGAGGTTAAAATATTTAAATAGAGCAGCTTGCAATTTTTCTAATTGCTGCATTTGTGCATGATGTAACATGATAAATATTTGTACAAACAGACTTTGTCTTTTCCAGGGAATATAAAGATATTGCAAGTAATGTATGCTGAAAGAGAAACTCTCTGACACACAATTATAGTTCGGGTTTTAAGCATTTAATTAAGGACCTTCTACCCTATATTCAGGAAGATGCAAAACCCAATAAAAACTGTATTCAATTGAGCATTTAGCCTTAAATTTGGGAAATACGAATTATTATCTTTCCTCTTCAATGTATTTTACTGGGCTTTAGTCATATTTCTTAGCCTTGGTGTCCCAATCTAACATCTGCAAAATGTTAGAATAATGTATCTGGGACAGATTATTGTGGAATTTACATTAATTAATTTATCTGAAATGCTTAGAATTAAGGCAATAGGATGTTATAGAAATACCTGTGAATTCTGAGGTGAATATGAATCGATTTAAACAGATGTCAAAGAAATCCAATTTGAAATATTAGTAAGACTATGTTTTATTTATTGGTGCTGTTTCATTTGCATAAAGTATTGCAATAACACCTTGGATAATAGAGTCCCCAGAGGATGTAAGACTTGCACAAATACAGTTTTGAAGAGAATTATTTGTTTATTCAGAAAAAGATGCTATAAATCTCATTAAAAGTTAAAAAATTCTCTGAGTATATTCCATGTATATCTATGTTTCCAATCAGTGCTGTCCAGGGAGCAAGCTGGAGATTCTGGCAGTGTTCAAACAGTGCTCCCTCCCATCACAGTGCCTTCTGTCAAACTGAGGGGAGAACTGTCTTCTGTTTTCCATCCAGAAATTATCTGCTGCTTTCCCTGGAGTTGCTCACTTGGTGCCAGTGGACATCTGGCCTACTCTGCTCTGTACAGAGATGACAGAAGTGCATAGTGCTCTATTTCTAGAATTTTCCTTGTCATTGACACCTAATTTGCAGCAATATAATTTAATATCAAGTATTGTAGAGAAGGAGGCCTCTATGGCTGTGTGCAACAAAATGCACAGCTTGTTTTCAAACTGCCTTCCTTTTTCTACTGGAAACATGTAAGGATGCAGTGAATCCCTTCTGTGAGTGTAGCCATATGTTTCCCCTCTGCACCCATGTCAGGACCCATATGCTTGCCTGAGTTTGCTTCCTCTGCATGCTCTAAGATTTTTCTGGGGCCTTGTCTCTTTATTTATGTCTGCAAATAACTTAGCTTCGGTTTTGAGCTGAAATTTGTGTAAGGAAACAATTATTTTCTAACTAAATATACATTAAACCTGATGGAAAATTATCAAGTATTTTTAAAGAGCCAGGATAGCATTTTAGTTCAGCAAATTCTGCATTGCTGAAAGGAAACCAAATGAATTCTTCCCTCACTAAGTATTTTCAGGTTTAGGAAGATATGTGTTGCAGTGATGATTTAGTGCTTAACAGCTTACACACTGATAAAGAATGTTTAGCAGGCAGCCATTGACAGTTAAAAGGAGAAACTGCTGATTAGAAACCTAAAGGACATGAAACTGAATTTAGTCAGAAGTTCAAGCAGGTAGCTAAAACGTTGGACATCCAGGTGTTTCAAAAGTGATATCAAACTGGTTGGGAATTGGATCTATTAGAGATGGGTTCTGTTATAACTGCTCTTACACTATATGTTATTTTCAGATTTACGAAGGTGTAAAACTAAAATTACGCCAAATATCTGCCATAGGAGTCGTATCACAGCTTTTCTGACTACTGCAGGTAAATTCCTAGAGACCTATGTGAGTAAATGTGACTGTAGTGGTAAGAGAAGTCTGGGATCCAGTCACTCATGGACTAAGCAAACCAGCCTGCAAACTCTAAGTCACTCGAGTTAGTAAATACAGCAGAGTGGGCAAGAGTATAAGTTTATCTACTTTTATGTGGAGCTGTACCAAATTTATCCACTTCTGCATACCCCTAGGAGACAAACTAAGTCAATTAATCTGCTTACAAAATTAAATAACACATTACAGAATGAAGCCATGCAAGCCAATGAGCATATGCTGTGTGACCTTAGTTGAGAATTGAACTGTGAGAAGAAAATTCCCAAGTTTTTCATTCCTGATGCATCTTTTTCTTCTTTCTTTTCTATCTTTGTGTAATATCTCCAGGTACCAATACCGTTTTATTAGATTTATTGCCTTAAAACTGTACCCTTCCCAAACAGACTATTTGCTTATCTGTACAAACTTAGTGCTTAGTGAATTTTTCTCACTAGAGTTACATCAGTCACTGCTGGTATGTCCATCTTATGAACTCTGCTTTCTTCTTGTTATCCCAAAAGGGTAAAATGGCTTATCCTGAGATACCACTGCAGCAGAGGAATGAGTAAAGCCAACCACACTCTAAGCATTAATGTCCTTTTCCCTTTCTTTATAATATCTCTTGGAACAATAAATTTCCACCTAATGGTTGAAAATGCAGATCATTTATTGTCATTATTCAGATGGCAATTCTGATTTTCCTAATATATTAAAATCAGTCTTTTAAGAAAATGATAAAAGCTTTCTTCTCATTTGTCCTAGGCTTTTTTTAACTTTCTGGTATGGAAATGGAATTTATTTACAAAAAAATCAAACTTGTGATCTCAAGGCAAAAGTGATTTAAGGAAAATACCAGAGAAAATGAATTTATTTGCCTGTGAACCAATGAAATGTTGAACAGATTAAGGATATGAAAAAAAATCAATCCTATTAATCTTTTTAAAAGAGTTCATGAAGTCAAAATATTTTTAAATACTAGGTGTCATAGAAAGGGGACAAAATTAGCATTTGTTGTTTATAATCCTCCCAAGTACTCAATGTTATTATTGTTATTGGACTTTTATTCCCCTCAAAATATGTTCAGTAAGACTTAATTTGTTAATTGACTCAGTTTGATTTCAGCAACTAAACTATAAAATACAGCAACACAACTATTTTTTCTCAATTGTCCCTCCTTTCATTTTCTTTGAATCTTTAAAATTGCATCTTTAAAAGGTGCTTTTGTCTTACAACTGAGGCTCACAGTAAATTGCATAAACGGAAAGGTAAAAGAAGGTTTGTGTGTAACGCCAGGAAATGCTGATGAGAGATCTTCCTGGGAAGCAAAAGGCTTAAACACCTCTGAAGCAGCAGTGAAATTGCCTTTTTGCAGCTATGGGGTATTTTTGTACACTTTGGTGCAACTATTCTGGAGCCATCCTGTGTGCTTCAGCAGATGGTCTTCTCTGCATTCTTAGCATTTACACAGCTTATTTCTAGGACAACAAACTCACTCCAGGCTGGTGACAAACCTGCAAGTAAGGCTATGCAGATAATTGACAATCACTTGGGCAGACTAATAATACCTATAATAATAGAAATATCATTTCCAATTAGGAAAAAAAGCTCATGTACTTGATGCCAAAACAGTAATTTGGGAGTTGAATTGATCGTTCTGCTTTAAAAGAAAAACAAAACAAAACCACAAACAAAGGGGATTATTTTGTCTTGAACTCAAAAAAAAAAAGCAAAATAAATGTGACTTGCTGGAAGAGAAACTAGGAATAGTGTTCACATTTTACATACTCAAAGTAATATTGTTTACACATACAAAACACAGCACTGGTTCAGTTCTCACTTCTCAAAAGAATATCTTGTTCACTGCTAATGTTTCAGCTGCTCTTGGTCAGTCTCCTGTGGATTCTCTGCCTGCTTTTGGAAGTAATAACCGTGTCTCAGAAGATCTGGAAGCTTTGTATCCTGTGTTGCAAATGAGTGTCGTAGGGAATAAAGCTCTTTTCTTGCTCAGTTTCTGACTGCAGAGTGTCAGAGAGAGAAAGGCTCAAAATGCCTCAGGGGAAGGGTGGCCTTGATGTCAAACTTGCTTTGCCCAGGAATTTCTTTTGGACTGTCAGGGAGATTTCCAAAAATGCTCTATCATTCCTCCTTCAGTTTTTCCCCTTTTGATTAAAAAAAAAAAAAATAGTCAGGCTTAACTAAAATTCTTAATTTTACCCAGAAGTCCATTGAAGTTTTTCTAAATTTCTCTCTGATTTCTCATACATTTCAATTTAATTAGAAGTTTTCTGTGCAATGAATATTTCTAATAGCACTGGTAGCGTTGTTTTGTTATTTTTAATAAACCATTAGCCAAGCAGTAAAATAATTTAAGCAGCTATAGAGTAGGAAACCTTTCATCATGAGACCACTTTTATCATATCTAGACCAAAGTAATTATGACCTTTGGATATTGTCTCATGACCAGTGAAGTAAATTGAGAACAGCAATAAAAAATAAAATAACCCTCCGCCCCAAACCTGTCCTCTCCACTGCTTTCTCTTTGCACAAAATATATATTGCTATTCTGGGGATCTGTAGTTTTCAGGTGAAATGATTTTGTGGGCTTTCAGCATTACATCAGACAAGTTTTAATGTTGCTCACCTCTAATATGGGCAAAAATTTACCAGGTAGTTTTCATGGATCAAAATGCAGAGCACTATGAGAAGAAATTGGCTGTTGTTTAAAGTGAACAGAAATTCATGTAATGACTTACTGATATTATTCTGAGCAATAGGAGGTAATAATGAGGTCCAGTTTAGTATCACAATACTCCAGAGCATGAGGCTTAAGATACAAGGATACACGTGTCAGATTTTGTCATTCCTGTTTCATCTAAGTATCTAGAGCTGGTAGCTAGTACTCTCCAGCACAAATGAAGAGCAAAAGAAGACCAAATTTTATCACATAAAATGTTTCAATGAGGTCTAGCTCCTCGTGCTGCTAAGAGTTTCCTCTGGTGGCTCCTGAAGTATCACAGTTGATGTGGGTGCTTTGAACCAATGATTTCCAGAGTGTGGCTTGTGAAAATGAACAGGATTTGGCTTGGGGTAGCTGGGTAGGTTGGAATAACAGAAGGATGGGTCTTTTAGACAGCCCTAAGGAGGTACAAATGAAGGCAGGACTGTCCCTTTTGTTTGTGGCCTTTGATGAATACTTCTGATGAATGTGAAGCAGCTGTGAGATCATGTCTTCAAGGCACCATCAGCAAACCTAGAGTAAATCCATCACCATCAGTGGGATCACCTGGAATGAATTCAAGAACCAAACTCAGGAAATCTGGACCTGCAACAGCTTTCAGGAAATGGGCTTCCCAGTCAGCCTCTCCTGGGATTTTGGAGGGTGGAGAGAGCTTGAAAGTAACTTCCAATTTTTTGCTTTTTCTTAATGATGCTTAACAGCTGTTTTATGCTGTTTTTATGGTTAGGGTATCTAGGCAAGTCCTGTTCAGCTGTTGATTAGTGGTTATTTTAGTGAATGTTATGTTAACTAAAATGAATGTAGCAGGCAGGGAAGCAAACTGGAGGAGGCACAGAAGTCTATCAGCACTGACAGTTAAAAATGAAGGCTCTCCTGCCAAAAACCCTGAGCTGAACCTTGTAATGGTCTATGAGTTCAACACAGCAGATGTAAAACATGACTAGCACAGGTCTCCAAGATAAAATCCCCAGCAGTGCAGATGGTGGTTACTCCAAAGAAAAAGGTTTCCCTTTTAAATTTTGTTTCCATCAGAGGACCTAGCCCTGCATGAGGAGCTGTCATCAGCTCTGCCCTAAGGGCTGGGGGAGGTCTGGGTGACCTTCAGCACAAACACGATGCTGCAGAGCTGTGCTGCTGCACTGGTGGATAAAGTGGGTTGGATAAAAGCTGCCATTGTGGCCTAAGGGTTTTTCAAGCCCTTGTCATTATTCTCCAGAAATACACACAGGGTCTGATTAAAGGCAGGTCAGACTTTGTGGCTACATTATATGTTAATTGCATTTTTTAAAATTTCATTGTCATAATTCTTCTTCAAAGGCATGCTTACTTCCTGTATTTACATTTGAAAATGTATGCAGATCACAAAGTTTTTAAATTTGACGTACCTTTTTTCTCTAGGAGTTTTAGGATTTCTTGGTCACAATCTGGAAAAATTCTAATTGAAAGGAGTAACCTTTCAAAAGGTGTTCAGAATATTCTAATCTGACTTGTTTGCCTCTTCCCTTATTTTCTCCATAGCAATTCTAATGCTGAGCTGTCCTCGGTCTTGTTGGCCTTTCCTATTTTTTCAGTCTGTATTGAAACCAAATGCCATGATACGTTTAGCATATTAATAGATATAAACACACAAAATCAATCCTGCAATAAAACTTTATGGGACTTTTGTTACTTTGCTTACTTAAATGGGTGTCATATGTTTTTTCTGTGTAAAGTTCCTCTATATTGATATAAATGTGCTCAAAAGGAGGTTTTTTTTTTGTTTTCTACTTTCCTGAGTAACAAGAAGATCACGTGCTATGTCAGGGAGAATGCTGCAATTCATGAGTGAATTCTGCTTGGGATTGATGACATTTCTAATGAATCTTTGGCTGTGGTATCTCCCTTACAAAAGCAAAGAAATTGTACATTTAAAAAATGGCTTCAGTGTTATTTATTTCATAAAGCAGGTGCGATTCTTTCCCCATTCAGACCTTCCTAGTTCTTACATGTCACATTTCCAGTTATTTAGGAGGAAATATAATTCATCATAACTACATATCAGCTGTTATGTCACCCTTCTTAGAATCACGTGCATTTCAGTGATAGGAAAAATGATGGTAAAAATAAAGGATTGTTAAAAAATTAATTTTACTTTTACTGTGATGACCATGACACTGATCTGTGTGGTTACAGCAGATTAACTGTATAATGGAAGGATACAAAAAACAGCTCCTAAATTAATTTTAAATTGATAGAATAGCCTCAAAGGTTAAGTTTCAGCAGTGGATATTTATGAAATATGCATTATAACATATTTTACATTTTTATGTATTTATATGGTTTATACTGTAGAGGGAGGCAGCTTTAGAAAATTGGAGAGAGGCTTTATTTGAAATTAATCACAAAATAGCAGAAAGCAATATTTGTGGGGTTCTTTTCCTCATACCTTCCTCTGGCTGCCTCCCTCCCCAGCTTGAGTTTAAGAACATAAGCCCTAAAGTGCTACTCTGATATGGAAGGATTAGAATGTCTAAATCATACTTGTCTACCTTTAGCCAAAAATGTCCATAAATGTATGCCCTAAAAATATTCCTGGTGCTGTGGGGACAGGAGGAATGTCTTTGGAGGAGTTTTCCAAGGATTGGTGTGTTGCTTGCAGTTGCATTGCCTTGGGACAATGTAGACAATGGTCTAATCCAAGCAGTATCTTGTAGCATGAGCAGGAGTCCCTAACCAGAACTGCTTACTACAGGCTGTAGTCATAAAACACTGACTTGGAAGGACTGAACTTTGGAGAGACACTGAAACTGCTTCACCTCTGTTCCTAATGGACTAATTTTAAATTATAATATAGAAATTACCAATTCAAAACTATGGCAGTCAGTCCTGGCAGGAGTTTTGTATTAGCAGTATGAAGAATATTCTCCAGAAAGTCACTGTTGCCACAGTTCTTTTTGCATTCAGAGGCTGGACTTGAAATCCAGAACTTTTAAACTATTTTCCAGATGTTTGCTAACACATAGCTAAATCCATTCTGCTATCCAGTGTCAGGATTTTTTCATTTTATTCAGCCTAAAATACAACTATATCCCTGACCTAACACACTAGCAGACTTTTAAAATCAGGATTACTGTAATAGTCCAAGAATCAATTCAAAATTTAGAAACATTATACTTCTTTTAAAAAATATTTTTGCAAGGAACTGAAGTAATTATTTTCTGGCCATACATATTGTTTACTTACTTATTTTTGAAGAAGCTACTCAATTAAATATTAATTTCATGTTCCTCAAAGCTCAGTCTAAGCGTGGTGTAGGAAATAAATAAACACCCAAATTACAGCTTATTTACTTTACTATCTTCATTCTCCTGCTCATAAATACAAGTTTTAGACTTGTTTCATCTTCATCTCAACTATCACCAAACAATGTTTGTAAAGTATTAGTAGCTATGTGCTGCCATCCTATGAGTTCTGCTCAGCAGTGCTGAGGACTCTGAGCCTCTGGTGCTGCTCCCTTCATTGCCATCCTACCATCTAAAGACTGAGTACTTCTAAGTGTGTGATCACTGAAGTGTTGAATCTTGAAAATTGAGATTTTTCAGGGCAAAATAGATGTGACTCAACAGCACTGTAGAGAATCTTCTGTGAAGAGTGGGAGGCTTCTCAAAGGTAATGGTGAGAAAAATATTTTCCTACAGTGTTGATGCTCATGAACAATATTTGAGCCAGAGGGGTATACCATTGTCGTAGACTGGCTTTTGTTTCTAGAAAAATAGTGTTAAAACACACAGATAAAGGTATTGGCTGTTTGCAAATAAAGTTTACTTATTTTTTTAACTTGCATTAAAATTTTGATAACAACTACACAGAACACAGAAAAATCCATGTTTGTGTTTTCAAAAACAATAAAAAATATCTGTCATGGATGAATAAACAGAAGTGAACACAGGTAGATGGGGAACTTAAAATATTTTGATAAATATGTAAATTATACAGCAACAGAAAGATCAAAGCAGTAGTAAACCCTTATTGTCTCATAGATCTGGAATCTAAGAAAGCTCTTTCCAATAGTGGGAGAGCTGCAGGATATGAAAATTACCAGATCCAGTACTCATCATTAAACAATTCCAAACTCTACTGTTAGGAAAGGATTAAGTGGTATGTTGTCTTCTCATAATATTTTTCCAGAGGACTGATCGTGCTGCAGCCTCTGCACTCAGCTCCCTGCTCTCAGCTCTTTGCCCTCTAAGCTGGATGACACTAACAGAGTGGTGCCTTTCCTGTCTTTTCCCAGCTTCTACTCCAGCACACTTTCCCTGAAACATAAATTTTAAGGAATTTAGAGATTTTAGAGGAGCTAAGATTTTAGTTAGAGATAAGCCTTACTAGAGTTAATTAAAATAAAGGAGTAGGCCTTGAAGAAGCTAAGAGTTAGTAATTAACTAATAATTGATTGCTTGTCAACACAATGTTTAGTTAGCTGGGTTTATAATGAAGAATATAGAAACTGACAAATAGCTTTAGGAACATAAAACAATTGTGGGCCTCCTCTGCTCTGAAACCAATTGAAGATATGGAATGGGAGTTCTACCAAGAGTTCATTTGTCACATTTGCATTGAAAAGGTAGAAAGGTCAGAATGAGGAAGACTTCATTTACTTCCTCATTTTGGGACCCCTCCCCATGAAAGGGACCACCGACCCATTTCAAGGAGCAAACTACGCATGCTTAATAGCTTTTGANTCTAACTCTAACTGTTAGAGAGTTTTTGTCCCTCACAGTTGGATATCGGTACTAGACCAATATCCATATTTCTTTAATAAATCATCCCTTCTTGGCTAAGTGGAATGTTTCTGTGTGTACTGGTGGCTTCACTCTCAAGCTTCCCAAAGCCTTCACGTACACGAGATGGAAATGAGCAACAGGAACATGACAGCACCCCAGAGCTACCCACCCCAAATGCCAAATGCTTAATGGTGGTTTGGAGCAGGAGCTGCCAGCTCACTGCCATGGCCTTAACTCTAATTCCAGTGCTAGAGATAGTGCTAAAGTGCCTTTATGATTAAAGACTTAAATACCCTGAGTTCCCTCTCGGTATTAGGGACCAAATCCCAGAGTGCTGATTTGTGTGAGTCAGTGAATCAGCGTGAGGTTAAAGATTATTAATGTTTATTTTCATTTTAGGCCACTTTCCACTCTGTTTGTCTCTATTACTCATAGCTTCATTTCTCTCAAGAGGAACTGTAACTGGCAGTCAGGGATGTATGTGGAGCATCCCTGGAAAAAACAATGTTTACAGAAATGCACACCTAATTTAGCAAATATCGTATGAATAATGGAATCAGTTTTATCTAAGGGATGAGACCATACTGCAAGACACAGATATAAGTCTCTGCAAGAAACTTCCTAGATTTTCTCTTATGATAGTTCAGTGGGTTTTAGTGAGAATCCTAAAATACTTCTGAAGTGTTAGTATGTCTGCTCCTTCCCATCCTCCACACTGATGTAGCTCAAACCTGAGGTACATGTTTTAGGAAATTGTTTTTATCTTTGAAATCATAGAGTAGCCTAAGTGGAACATCACGGGTAAGTGTCTAACACTCACAAATATAATTGTTGTAGCTTCAAATAATTCTATATCACCTTGGCAAATACCATTTTCTGGTAGGCAACATTGAGTAATATAAAATTTGAAAGACAACTACTGTACTTGAATGCAGTGATGTTGGTCCTGTTTAATTGGTACTTACCCTAGGCTCATAATTTTTCAGAATCCTGAGATATTTGTATAAATTTTGCCTCCCCTCAGTTTAGCCTTAATCTAACTTGGTTGGGCTTTTTTTTTTCTCCCACTGAAATCTCTCTGTTTCTTCAAGTCCCAAGTCAGTGAATCTTTCTATTCTGTTTTGCACAGGCCAAAATGTGCAGTCAGTGATTAGTGTTTGTTATCTCATGACTTGTGATTTGTTTGCCTGGCTGATTTTCAATGCATCTGTATATTACATAGTGTATATCACAGCTATTATTATGAGCGAGCATTTACATAAGCTGTAAACTTACAAGGCTTTTTAGGTGGGTAAAACATGTTCTCTGCCTCAAGACAATTGGGATCTGTATTAGGCAAGACAATGCCTGAGGCCCAAGAGAAGTATTTGGAAAATGCTAAGAGTGTGTTACAATAATTTAAGAGGCACTGAAGGGAAGAGGAGTCCCGGCTCTAATGGCTGGGTACAGGGAAAGAATTCTTGGCAGATGAAGACAATGAAGGCATTCCAAGTGTGGGCAGCTAATCTGACAAAACTTATGCAAAATATTTGAAGATAATAAAAAGTCTCAGGAAAAGATAAGAAATACAAGAACTAGTGTGGGAGAAAAGCTGTGCAGAAAACTCAGGTGGGCTGAAATTAAAAGGATTTGTGTGATGGAAAAGGCTCATGTACAAAGCTTTATAAAACAGGAAGTTGGGACCTTGCCTTCTTTCTGGTTTCCACACCATGTGAGGCAGGGTTTGGCTGGAGCCTCTGGTGTCTAAGTCGTGGAATGAAGAGTAGGTTCAGTTAATATCCGATTAACTTACCTTCATCAGGGATTTTTCATGAAGCAAGATATCTGTACTCAATTATAATGGAGGTCTTTTCCAAACTGTTCTATGAGTTTGTGATTCTCTGAAGTTCATCTGCTAACATTGCTTCATGTATCCTTGTTATTCACCAATTCCACAGTATTTATTGAAAATAAATAAGGATTTTTAGAGAGAAGCAATAGAACTTGCTTATAAGTGCCACAAGCACCACACAACGGCCAGTGTTAGGATCATACTACCACGATGAAATTTACCTTTACATCCCCTCTTTCCAAACTAATCATCTATGATGCCACAAACTCCAACTTTTACTACCTTATGTCTGTGTTATAGGTATGTGTACATGATAACTTTAAATGAGGGCATCTTGCTAGCAAATCTAAGCAAAGGGAGCCACCTCCCTCCACCTTTAAAATATTTACATAATTTTCTTTCTGTTGCCTTTTTTTGAAGCTACAATTTGAAAGCCTCAGCTGAACCCAGCTTCAGTCATGTCACTGCCACATAGGCTCTGGACAAGACAGCCTTCCAAAAATTTATCATTTGTGCCAAATTAAACAGACTGAATGGAAAACATAAGCAACGAGGTGAAAGGGAAAATGTTATCTTGCTTTGTGAGTGGGAAGAGAAACATGAACAGGTCTGAGGTACTGATGTAGACAGGACTTCAGCTTAGCTCTGAGAGTAGCTTGAATGGCTTTAAACTGCCACTGACTGAGTCCCATAGCACTGACAAGGCTTAACTCATTAATTCTGCCCAGAGAGGTGCTGTAAAACAGATTTGCTCTGTTGGACACAGGAACCAGAATTTACTGCACACTTGATGTGGACATTCTGGTTTAAGACTGTGCACTGCTCTGTGATGAGCTGCTTAGACGTGCTCAGAAATGTATAAATAAGTCTCAGACAAAGCTTTGACTCCTCAGATTTCTCAATGTCTTCTTCATAGCCAAACACATCTGTTTGATACTCTCGCTGCTGAGTTTCCATTTTGCATTTTTCTGCTGATAATACTGTTTGCCATCTATCAAACACATGCAGAAAGGGGTAACAGAATAACAAAAGACATGGTGTTATTGCACTGGAAATGGAAAAAAGAAGATATGACGAGATAAAAAAAGCCTAAATTCAAAATCAGAAATACATGTTCATCTTATCCATCTGTGCTCTGTCTCTCTCTACAAGCTGAATAATCATTTTTTTAAAATTTGCATATCTGTCAGCAAAAGCCAGATGATCTGGCTTGCATTTTGCTTACTAGGCTAGTCTTTGAGTACTCATTGATCTTCTTCCCTCTGTTTTTACCTGCTTGCTGGCCTGCCTGCTTCTTTTTCTGAATAGTGTTGTTTTCATTTGCTGCGCCAATTTGTTTGTATCATGAAAGACCTGTTTTGCTCTTTCAAATGCATTTTTTATGCGTTTTGGGTGGTTATTCCCTCTGGCTGGTTGCAATGCCTGCTGCAGTATGAGCAGGCAGTAAGGAGGGGGATCAGAGCTGCGATCAGCTCACTGTAGGTGGCACCAGCAGACACAGCAAACGCCTCTGAGCAGCGAGAGCAGGGCTTGGCACTGCCTTGATCCCACTGCAGCCAGGGCAAGCTCCAGCAGCATCACTGACCTGCATCCCTAGCACGGTCCTTAACACCTGCAGAACACCAGTTCTGCAAGCTGCAATCAGTGCTTCTTGCAGCAGCTGCACTCTTATTTTTACTGTAAGGTATTAGTGTTTATTTTCTATTTTTTTCTTTAGTTAGAGTTGGGATTGAAGGCACAAGAGACGGAGTTCTGTGTTCGGACTTAGTTGTTCATTAATTCTTATTTATAGTACAGTGGGTGCTCGAGTATTTTTAGCTAACAAGCTAAAACCAAAAAAATGGAAGTGCATTTCACTTGCTACAAGGTCTTTTAAAGCTAAACAATCCAATCAAAAACTAACATCTACATTATTTTTACTTTTGACCTAACGACTAAACACTCGTGACCTGCAGTGAGGCATTTTCTATTTAACTGAAAAATACCACCTAAATCTAAGAAGAAGAAGGATCAAGAAGGATGAAAAAACTTCCACCTTAAAAGTCTATCTTGTCCCATACCTATTAATATATTCTAAAATCTGAAATTCTAAACCTTTTACCGTGTGATAATACGCACTTCTATTCAAATTATACACCAGTGATTCCAACTGTATTACTCAATTTTGGAAGCTTTCTCTAAGGCCTTAAGTCAAAAGCAGTGTTCTTTTGGGGGTCAGTGCCAGAAAGCACAGAAAGTTCAAAACTCCCAGGCTTCAGCGTTCCAACAGTAAGGTAGCTGTCTAACTTTTTTCCTGTTTTGTATAACACCCTTATTTTGTTGCTAGATTTGACTCTTGTACTCACACATAATGTCTTAATCTTTTAACACTTCATCATCTCTTCTGAACTTCCTTCTTGAGAGTATCAGATTCCATGCAGGGGAAGGGAAAAGAAATTTTCTTCCAGATAACAATGAGGATAAGCTAGGAAGGGATATCAGCTCAAAAGCCAACCTAGCATATGCTTTCCTTTTCATATTCTGCAATTTTCCTTGACTTAAAATTACAGAGTGGATTTTTTATTTTTTACAGAGTGGATTTCTTGCAATATTGTCTGTTGCAAGAATTTTGTCGTGTGGGATGGGTTTTGGTCTTTGGGGGTTTTTTATGTATAGTTTAAGACATGTCTGCAATGTTAGCTAATCAATTGAAATATTGAACAACTATTTTAAAGGGTTTCTCCCAATTCTTTTTCTGCTTCTGTAAGGCAAAACATACCAGGTTTGGCCTCACTTTCACCTCAGTGAAACCAGATAACACAGAGGTTTCCAGGGCCAGGCTGATTTTGTGCAATCTGTTCCTGTGCCACCGAAAGGGGAAGCATGTCAAGTGTTAAGTGCAGATGTTGGGCAGGATGGTGATGGCTGGGGCAGGCCCTGTAAAAACATGACCATGGCTCACTAGCTGACCAGTTGCCCATGCAGCTACTGAGGGGATGTTAAGAGAATTCCCTTAACAATCTTGTTAAACACACTTTGATTGTGAAGGATGACTACTGTGCTCTACCTCCTGAGGCCTTAATATGCTA
Source organism: Buphagus erythrorhynchus (assembly GCA_013400855.1). Classification (NCBI taxonomy): domain Eukaryota; kingdom Metazoa; phylum Chordata; class Aves; order Passeriformes; family Sturnidae; genus Buphagus; species Buphagus erythrorhynchus. The sequence continues at coordinate 25,289 of VZTT01024849.1, read as the reverse complement.
AAGCAGGCAAGCTGTGCAGTTTTACAGGATGATATAGATTCATAAAAATAAATTAATCATATATGATTTTTCATGCTGACAGATGCTAAGTTCTGATGAACAGTTTTGTGCATGATGTTCTGGATTTTCCAACCTAATTTGGCCATATTTTTTGCTTCTCATCTCAATATGCAAAACAATGTACAGAAATACAATCTGTTGTCGTTAAAGGCAGAATAGTTCTGCTAGTCATACACTCAGGAAAGAGTATTATTCAGAATATGATGTTAAGACTGAAGGAAAGTGTAGTTAATGTTATGTTTTCACTGTATCCTCTGATAGGATCAGGTTTTAAAAGGCTTGATGATCTCTTGACAGAATTTTCAAAATTGCCCACAATTGCTCGAGAAAACCTATTTTTATGAATCTGTATGTTTAGGATCCTATTTGCATTTGAAAACTTACATTTATCTTTTCCTTGATGTATTTCTTCTGCACCTTGCCCCTTTTGGAAATGGAAGATTTATGTTCAGAGAAGTCTAGAAACAGGTGAGATCGAGATGGAGCAGGGTCTGTTGTTGTATTTGGACACTAAAGGCTTTTCAGACATCTGTATTAGACACTTTTTATGCACTCCATTTTTTGTGTTGGGCCACTCTAACCAGCCCAGGAGCAGTTGTGGATGGCTGACACCATAGAAGTCAAAAGAAAATCTCCCAATTCTGAGATCATTCAGCTGGCATTCACTTTATACAATGCACATGGAGAGAAATTAACACGAAATTTGCATATAAAAGGATAGGTTCTGAGATGACAATTAAAATTAGATATGAGAGCCTAAGTTTTTCACAGACAGCTCAGGTCTTAGTAGTGGTGATGTTTTAGAAATTTCCAATATCCCTTAGATTTCCTATATGGAATAAAATAGATCTTGTTGTTTTAATTAGTAAATTCATGGTGTGATCACATCTTGTATGCTTTATAGAGGTACTGTTTTCAACTCAAAATAAATATATATGAAAGCTTGGAGGGAGGAGTAAGTATGGATGACAAGGGCTGTCAAGTCTATGGAATGGCACATGTGTGATAGAAAATGAAATAAAACTTCCCAAGCCAAAAAGCCACATCTTTCAATTGAAACATATAAATACATCAGTTAGGGATATAGGATACATTGCTATGATGAGAATGTTTGGAAGACTGACTAATCAGAATTGCTATCACTCTCTTTCTATCAGACTTCAAGAGCATACTGAGAAATTTCAGCAGAGATTTGACTAGGATCAAAAATGTTCTTTAATCTTACAGCAGGGAAGGGGTTTTAAAACTACAAATAATGCCCAGGGCTCAATAAAGTAAAGAAATGTTGGTTTGTTGTTTTTATTTCTTTTTTTTTTTTTTTTAATTTAAGCAATTTTGTGATCAATGAAGTTACAGACAGCAATCATCAGCTGCACAAATGTAAAATTTGGTATAACTTCCTGGGTAATTTTTTGAAAGAAAAGGGTCTGATTACATGTCAACCATGAGGAAAAGATGACCAAAATCATTATGATATGCATAAACAAAATTATAATTGGTAAAATTGGTAAAAAGCTGAATAATATGATTGTTTAACCCTTACAAATTCTCAGTTGGAAAATTGTCCTCTGTCTCAATTCCTCACAAAGTAAAGCAGTTGCAGAACTAGTGGGCAAAAAATTGAAAACAACTCCAGCTAAAAGAAACAGGATTGTAAGGAAAGGTTGCAGAAATCGCTGTGAAGGTGATTGGGGAAGACATAATTTAAAAAAAAAAAAAAAAAAGCAAAGAAAAGAGGAAAAACCATTTAGGAAATAAACCAGACAGCCTCTTTTGGTGAGGGGAAAATTGAGTTTGTCCAGTGTCAGCAGTGTTCAGGCCAGCCTTGGGGAAGACCTTTCCTTCATGGTCCCATCACTCACATCAACAGCACTTACTAGCTCGTGTTTGCTTGCACAGGATGGTGCTGAGAAGCCAAAGGCTCTTTGCTTTCCAGGCTGGCAGTTTTTTGGATCTTCTGTGATCTGGTTTACTGTTAGTCCATGGTACAGAGAGTGCCCTGCCAAGAGTGATCCATGATTTCCTATGTGCTATCAATCCTGGTCACTCTTCTGTCTTTATCATATTTGATTTGTCACCATTTTGGAATTACACAGCCCACAAGGTCTGCTGTCAGAGCAGATTTTCAGTAATTCCATATACCAGGTACCAGTCCCTGTTAGCTCTATTCTGTGTTTTTGGGATAGGGATGTGTTGGCTGCCACACTGTAAAACTCTTCATAATTTCTAGTTCTGATGTTTTTCTATTTTCATGTTAGGATTACACATGCCCTGGAGAATGCCGAAATAATAAAGAGAACTTAAATAATTTTCACTAATTCCAAGTCCAGATTTTCTGCTTCTGCAAGATAACACTAAGAATTTTCTGTGTCCACTCTCCTGCTGCCCATACTAAAGTTCTAGATGACTGTTGCAATATTGGCTTCTTTCACTGGCAGTATTTTCTCTGTCACGTGGATCATTGCCACTTCTTCCCTACCAGAGCTTTATTTCTGTTTCTTTCAGCAAACCTGACCTTTTCAGAGTTAATCCTGTGATATCATGCCTACAGATCTATCAGGTGACAAATACCTTTGGGTGATTAGGATACTTCAAGTTATGACTGTGATATGCTAACTTTTACCAGACTGGAGTCTCTCAGAGGCTAGACATAGTTTCCAGGTGACCTGCAGTCATTTCAATAAGGTTTTTATAAGGAAGTGTTTGCAGTCTGAATTGTACCAAAAGCAAGAGTGGAACAATGAAACTGTGGTCAAGTTATTTCCATTCTTCACATCCTTTTTAGTTTTCATGTATTGTAGGCAGGATTGCAGTAACAATAACAGCAGCAGCCTGCTATTGGAAAGCTGAAGAATATTCCTTTTCATGTGAGGTACAGGGCACTCTGTGAAGCTGATGCTCAAAGCACTGGAATAGAGACATGATTCCATATCTTGTTATCTTCAAGTAGGTGGTAGATAGCATCCTAACTGTTTCTGAGCCTATAGACTTCAGTATTTTGGAAGACTGTCCAAGTATTTTTGTCATTTATTTCCCCTTGAAATTGCTAACACTCAATTCAGAATTCTCTATCCACCAATCCTCAGGAATGAACTAACCCAGCTGCAGAATGTTTCTGCACAAGGCTGGATCTTGTTGTGTCCAAACAAAGGATCACTAGCAGGAAAATGAGCTGTAGCCCTACCTTACCTGTCAGGAACATTTCAGCTACAATAAGCAGCTTTATTTGAGGCAGCGTGGGGAATTGAATTGTTCCTCTACTGGATTGCTTGTGTAGATGGTTAGGACATGGCTTTGCTAAGAGAGTTTGTTTGTGGAGCAGAGTGTGTTATTGAATAGGAAAGTACCTGTGCTTCACCTACCTTCTGCAATTTGCAACAAAAACATTATTTATGTGACTGCTCTCAGGAGCTCCTTAATGACCCCAGTGTTACTTCTGCTATGTCTGTTCCTGAATGGGACATTCATCTTTACAATATGACTATATTCTTTAAGCTTTTCCACTTTTTTTTTTTATTACACTTATATTTCCTGATCATTTGTGTGTTTATTCCTCAAAATGTAATATTAAAGGAACTATTAGAAAACATGCCTTAGGAACTGTGCAAACCCCTAGCAGGCTCAGTCTGAGTGGAGCAAGAGAAGCCCTCCCTGCACACCCACTCTGCTGTGGTGGGTGTGATGCACAGCACCACCCAAGTGTTTCAGAGAAGGATTCTGCAATCCACTGTAAATTCACATTGCCTAGAAGATAAAACAGAGGTGGATGTCTCATTGCACTAAACTTTCTTGGTATATCATGCCAGAAGTAAAAAAAAAAAAAAAAAA
>VZTT01024849.1:5603-21381 GCA_013400855.1 Buphagus erythrorhynchus | reverse complement strand
AATATGCACAAGAATATAAAAAAAAAAAAAAAAAAAAAAAAGATATTTAAAAAAAAAAAAAAAAAAAAAAGAAAAAAAGAAAAGTAATATATAAATTTGATACCAATTGGAGGAACAGGATTGCTGATTGCTGGTTGCTGTGCATTGTTTTTCCAGAAAATCAGTCCTGGCTGTGGTGGAAAGTTAAGTCAGCTTAGGGTAAGGCTGGGAGGACTGGGACTTGTGGCTGTATAATGATTTAGCTGAATTGCACTGAAAACTCGCCACATTTGCTTTGCACTTGCATGTAGTTTGAAAGTTGTGTGGGTAGACAGAGCTGTAGACATCTCATCTGCCAGCACAGACATCTCAGTTATCATGAGAGCTGAGGTTACTGAATAACGAGTTACAATGCTGTTGGAGGAAGCTCTCACACAGTGCTCAGTGAACCAGTTTTGAATATTAATAATCCTGCTTGCAGCTCTTATGAAAAAAACATGTTGTAAAAGAGGGAGATGAAAGGAGGAAAACAGATTTTTTTTCAGCATATGTAGTACTGAAAACCATGGAAAGACACACTATTAAAAAATGACCAAAGTTGGCCTCTATCTTGGTTTCAGGATGTCAGACTCTTAAATCTATATTTAGGCAGCCTGCAAATTGTTGCTTTTCCTCCTGTAGTGCTGAATACCCAGCAATTTTCATTAACTTCCCCTAAAGCTGTGCAAAGTCACCAGGGCCCCATTGGCCCCTCACATAATGCCAACTCAGGTCTCTCATCAGCAATCAAATTTTGTGTGGAACTGGAATTTTTCAGTCAAGGCAGAATCAGGTAACACCAATAAGCCTCACTGTTTTATTCATCTCTAGTTGCTTGCATACATTTCATTTCCATTTCCCTCCCTTAACATGCTGGACTGGTGCAACTGAGTCTTACTCAAAAATATCCCAAAACACACCAGAGAAAAAGCAAGCAAGGCATGTAAATAGGTAAGAAAAAGTGAGTAAGGAAAACTGAGAGGAAAATAAATCTTATTTCAATGAAATCAGAGTATGAAAGGATTTTTCATGAGAGTCTAAAGGAGATGAGCTGGAATAGCTGGCCGAGTATGTGGGCAAGATAGTGCTTATTGTGATAAATGTTGTTTATGTGCACTCCAGCAGGAAGTAAACTGAGATTGCTTTTTCTTCACTTAAGTCCTAGGAGTGAAGCACTTGAACAATTGCTGATCTTAAAGTATTGAGATTAATAGGGTTAATTTTCGCCTCTTATAAAAAGACAAACACTCTTTCAACCCGATATTCATTAAACCATAAAGAAGGAATAGAAATCTAGAACCTATCTAAGGATTGAAATAATGAGCTCTTTTGTAGTAACTTACAGTGAACTATTTTATCTTATATTCCACCAATAGCAGATTTGATATGATTCTGAAATAATGCATTTATATCATAAATAATGTACACAAGTAACCATAAGTTTATTAACCATTTAACCAGATAACTTAAAATTAACGTGTTTGGTTTCTTCTGTATACATTAGAAGATTGAGGAGCTTAATTTATGATTTCAAAGTAGGTTTTTTCAGGTCCTAATCTCTAGTTTTCCAATGAAACATATTAAAATTGGCAATAAATTTCAATTCTTAATTAGAAGAACTACAAAATGCTTCATATGGTGTTAATATAATCTTAACCTAGACCTTCTTACAGAATCTGCCTTTTTTCATTATTGGTTCCTTTATGTTTCTTTTCTGGCTCTGCTGTGGATTGAGACAGTCATTCTGGCTGAATGGCTGCAATATCTCATATTTGCACTTCCGAGGGGCTGTTTGCTCTTAGCTGTACAGTGCAGATGTATCTCCATTTAAAACGAGCTGCAGCTGGCTGCATGACTGCTCTACATAAATCTGAGTGCATTTAGATTTCTGATAAAAATGTCCAATAAACTTTTGGCTCTATCATAAAAATGAGCTGGGGTACCATTCTTTCCAGTCGTCTTCTTTTGGGGCCAATATTAGGAAAATGAGTTTTTCAGGGCTTATTTTAACAATTGAAATTAATTTCTGTGTGTCTCTGTAAATATCCGGGCCTTTCTGTCCCTGATTTGATCTAACATTACTATTAGATAATAGCAACATATTTTATGTAAAGAACATGATTGAACTTTATTTCTAGTGGTTATGGAGAATTCATTTAGAACTTGCTGGTGCACAGCAAAAGCTGTTGCTTCCTGTGCAGCTTTTTAAATAGATGTTTGCCTTTATATTTCTCACCTGAAGGCAAAAGGGTAGTTGAGGAAGAAAATATGATCAGAAATCAAATCAAACCAAATGTATCTTTCCATATTGAAAAGCAAAACTATAGAGCCTCTTTGGAAAGAATGTATTCTAGATGTTTCCTGTGCCAAAATAGAATTTAAGTAAAGGTATATGTCATTGCCACAGAAATGCTCTTCAACAGGAGGATGATGACTATCACTCAATTCCTTGGTTTAGGTTGACATTGCTTTTACTTTAGCATGAGATGATGATACTGAGTTTGAAGGACTTTTTTCCTCCTTGTAGTTGCATACTCTGAATTATCTGTACAAATAATACTTTTGCTGCCAGTACTGTGATACTCTGGAAAACTGTCATAGAAGACAGAAAAATAGTCTTCAGTGCCTTGCAACACCCAAGCATTCAGTAATCCAGTCTGTCCTAGAAAATACAGCCAAATGTTTGAAGTGCTGTGCATATTTTCTAGAATGGCTTTTTACAGGTTGCTAGTAGAAATCAAAGTCTATAAGATAAGAGAATTAAAACAAACAAAAAAAAAAGAGGCAAGGATGGACTTGAATTTAATCAGAATTTATTATGTAAGTGAAGGTTTCTCCAACTGGGTTTACTCTGCTTGTTTTCTTTCTTTTTGGTCAGGTTGGTATTATATTTATTATTATGTTACCCTGAGGTTTCTGTTTGTTTTTTATATTCTTCTTTTTTCCAAAATCTTCTACAAGAGACTGGTATACATATTGCTTTATTTACATAGGTTAAGCCTGCTTGGAGCTCTTGAGTTTCCTCTTGAAAAGCATAATTTACTTACAGTCATTTTAAAAATTATAATTGTTAAAATAGTATCAAATTTGAATCTCTAAAATGTTTGTGGATGATGTCAGTATGGCATTAGGAAGGCTAATTAATTAGTTATTCTAATGACCTGAAGGTGGTTCAGTAAATTTCTTGCTAATGCATTTTCTAAATGCTACCATGTTTATGTTTCACTGAGCTGTTATAAAATGACTTGTTTCCCTGACATACCCTTGTGAGAAGTGGTAGCTCAGTGATCTTCTCAGGAGGGAAAGGTTAAATTAATGACTGATTCAGTCAGTCTTTCACCCTTCATTAACACTGAATTAATTTATTAAAGAAATTAAAGATCATCTTGAGTGGTTTAATGTGTAAATTTAATTTTAAACATGCAGAGGGCCTCATCTATTTACAGAATAATGATTAATGGTGAAGTTTAAGAAATATGTACCCTTCACAAATGGCTGATCATGCTAAATTGCAAGACCTTCCCTCTAACCCTGCTCTGTGGTAAAAGCTAAAAACATGCACAGGGTTGGTAAACTTGGTTTTAACAAGGAGGAACTCTATTTAGAGTAAACACTTGCTGTGTTAGTAATGTGTAGATGGGCTTTGGTAATTATAATGAAGCCATAGCATTTCAGTTTTCAGAAGGTGGCAGTGATAAGCTTAGAAATTACTATGGTTTTACTTGCAAAGATTGGAGAATAAAGAGTTCTCAGCTGCTTCCATAATAAATGTGGAAAGAGTTCTTTCCATACAGAATATTCTTTGAAAATCTACCCATGTATTTGAATAAATACATGCAATTTTGGACTGTGGTCTTATAAATGGGAGGAGATCAAGCAGTAGGGCAAGAGGTCTTGAAGGTATTTCTTAGGTTTCCTTAAATGATACTGGTGACTCACTAGGTCATCCTTCTTTTGAATCAGTTTTGAGCCAATGTGGGAAGTCAGTGTGGGAAGTGCTCTTTCAGATGAGACCATATGTGCCCATGAAAGTCTCCCCCGTTCTCTCTCCAAGAGTAAGATTTGGAGGTTTGGATTTTTGTTTTGCCTTGGTTCACTTCACTCCGCCTACTGCATCTAAAAATGAATCCCGTAATTTTAATTATGGTAGCCATTCCTTTTTTTTTGGAAAAATGAACAAACCCAAAGTCTTGATCAGTGTTTTTTTTTTTTTAATGTGATGTCTATTGAATTGTATCCTTAATAAGTTTGCAGTGCTGTAAAATGAAACTGGAATCCTTAATGCAGTCTACAAAATGATATATTTATTTAAGAACTGCAAATGTTGATGTCTTTTATTATTACTATTATTATTACTATTTAATACATGTACACATTACAATAGCCTTTATTACATTGGGCTGTGTAAAAGTATCTTTTTAGAGTTTTTTAAGTAGGTTTTTTTTGCTTTTATTGGATGGAGATTTTTTGATAGAAAGATGTTTCTACATGTATAATTTATAATTTAGTGTCTGAAAGACAACACAAAGAACATGCTGATTATTCAATTTTTTTTTAATTGGCTCAAATATGCATATATCATTTCCCTATGCCATCTGAATACACAAAACCACTGTGTGCAATGGGGAACTTACCTGGTAAAAATTCAGCAGCTCTGCATAGCAGTTTGTTCTATTCAACACCATCTGGCAGCTGCAAGCTGGTTACATCTCCACATAACCTCCCTGTTACTTCACTAACACCATCCAGTGTCTCACAGCTGAAATACTTTTTGTGGTCAATTTATTGGCAGCACAAAGAATGCATGCAATTTCATTAAGAATGCTCCTGCTAAAATTATTCTGAGATACTTAATTTAATAGCACAATCATGGAAGTGACCAAATATGTCAGCCTTCTTATTGAAATAATTCATATTATTGTTGGGATTAAATAAAGGGTGATAAAAAGATGAGTCCTTTGATATGAATTCTACAGTCTAAATATAGATACTCTAAAAGCAAGCAGGGAGATTTTGGAAAAAGACTTGGAAGGAGCAATGAAGCATTCAGAAAACCTGGAAATTTTTAGGTGTATTTTAGGATCAGATGTTGGTTTTATGCTGCTCCATCTGCTTTCATATTAGAGAAGCTGAAATGAGACAGGGAGGAAAAAAGATCTTTAAATGTTTATTGATATTTTCAATTAGTGTGCTCAAATATATTTGTATATTATTTCCTATGACCATTTGTGCACAAAAAAAAGCCAAACAAATCCGTAGAGGTCATTCCTGTATAGTGGAGAGGAATCTTATCAAGATCTTCAGATTTAATGCACAAACCTGTTCACTTAATCCAGCAGGGGAGATGGGACTTGGACAAAATTGGGAATACTGTGACTGGGAGTGAAGGGGACATGAGATATTTGTTGTATGGTGGAGGGAGGAGTGAAACTGTCTCACAGAAAATCAGGGTGCTGATCCATGACCTAGAGCAGCCACTGGCCCAAAGCCCCTTGGCTGTGCTGGTTTGCAGGCTCAGCTCCCCAGCCCTGAGCAGCCACTGCCTGGGTGTGGGAGCACGAGCACAAAGTCATACACAAAGAAGAAAGGTGGTCAATACTCATATACTGTGACTATCCAAAACTTTGAAGAAGGTTTTTCCTCTGTTAATGAGTCTGTGTGTCAGCATGGCAGGTGCCACTCAGCAGCAGAGAAAGCTAAGCTGACAAATATCCCTGTGAGCTAGGTTTGGGCTTCCTGCTGGAGTTCAGTATAAAATCACAGCTTCAGTGAACTGATTTCACTAGAACTCAGAGCCTGGTGTTTCAGCACACAGCACTCTAGGGTACACTGTCCTCTCTGTGGCTGCACAGGGACAAGCCAGAAACTCATTTAATCACATTTGGAATCCCATGGAATCCCATCAGAGAGCAGACTCAGGGACAAAAACAGGGGTTTTGCTAATGACCACCAACTTCTTGAGAGAAATTTGGAGAATTTTGATCACTGTCTGAAATCTTACCTAGCCATTTTCTTTCATTCTCTATTTAGCCTATAAAAATGAAAGTAATTATGTGAAAATGTGGTTCTTTTAGGAATATCTTCATTGCTGTGATTTAAATTGATTTCACTATCAGATCACTGAAACTTTTGTGTAGTTCCCTAGCTACTGTTATGTATTAATAGCCCTGTGATGCTGAAAAGAATTTGTGAAGTTTCTCACAAATGTAATGCATTGTTCAGCAGGGAATAAAGGAAGTAAATAGAAGCAGTGAGTCTGGACATGTTACATCTTTGAATTATATACCATTCTTTGCCTAATATGCATTTTTTATGTGACCTTAATTGCAATTAAATGTTTATAACAAATATTTAATCAGGATTCAATGATTAAATAGGCAAATTTAATTTTGCTCTCGTTATTTTTTCCTAGGTAATCAATGCAGATGTGATTTAATGACAAAGTCTAATTGAGTACTTTCATTTTGTGAAAAGAAAATTAAAAGGAGAAAATACACTTTTTAAATTAGAAGTAATGATGGAGTCACAGGACAATTCCTGGGGATTAATGACTATCTGAGAAAGCTGAAGGATCAAGGTTTAGCTGTGGGCTGTTAACCTCAGGTGGCCATTAATTCTTCAAGTAATGCTCCATCCCCTGATCATTATTACAACTAAGCAGGGATGGAGTAGTAAGTTTCAGCAATTAAACCATCAGCAGTATATTTAAATGCATATTTTTCTCTCCCACTTGGGCATTCTGACACAAAACACAGAATGAATCAAACTATTGATGGTATCCAGTCAAACCCTCGGTGTTTTTCTTAATTTGCCTGATCTGTCATTGAGGACATGCCACATTGTGTGCCTGCATTTGTTGAGCCACACACTGCTGTCCCAGTAGCTGTGCTGAACACACATTAAATATACAACTGGATGTACCTGCCTCCAGGGAGTTTAAAGCTTACATGGATTCTTGTTCTCTCTCTGTTTCTCAAAAATGATGCAGGTGCCATTGGCTAGACTGGCATCAGAATCATAGTGTAGGTAGCACTCTCTTGTCTTCACTGTTCTACATGCTAATTTCCCTGTCTTTCTGCAATAAAGTTGTAGCTAAACATTATTTTCCTCATTTCTTTGAGACTGTTGTATGGCCCCACTAGTCAAAGGATGAGCAAGGCAGAAATCCCCTACAAGCCAGAATTTGCTGCTGCAAACTGTGTAAGAGCTTGTACCAACATATCACTGACTTGGTGTGGGGTTTTTTCATGCAGGGAATTCTGATATCTGCAGCCAGAGCTTTTCTCAGTTCTGTAAAGAGTAAAAAAATCTCATGCTATTGCTTGCAGTTTGAGATCTACATAATTACCTGAGAACACCATGTTAGGCTGAATTTGCCTCTATCTAAGCACTGCATTTGTACATATTATGTACTGCTTGGTGCACATACAGAGAGTCTATAAATAACCCCAGGTCTCAGCAAAGCATGCAGGTTTTTCTAAAGGCACTCACTAAGTGGTTCAGAAGCAGCTGTTGAAATGCTTCAGAATTCCCCTGCTAAAACATTTCAGTCTATGAGTCAAGGGCAGATTAACAGACAAAAGCAGCTAATCCAAAAATCAGCAGTTTATGCCTGAGTGGAGCCAACAGGCTGAGGAAGCATACAGAGCTGGATAGGTCACAAAGAGATGTTAATAACACATCTGCAAAGAGGTGAGTGAGCCAGTCACAGCAAGCCACCTTCCAGAGTGACTTCAGGTGAGAGAAGGACCAAAGGTTGCTACAAACACTCCCTAATTAGCAGCATCATCATCACAGGGTCATTGAAAGCATGGATAGCCCATACAGCATAGGTAGCAAGCCCAAGCATTTTGGTGTCATCTGCTGGTTTGAAGTGCAGCCTGTATGACAATGCATGGCCTGCAGAGTTGGCATGTGAGTGTTAAAGTGTGTTATAGTTCTTGTTCCACATAACTTTGAGATTTAACTTGTTAGTTCCATTTACATTGATGCAAATGTGAGTAAAATTAGAAATTATTCTCAAATTAATGTAAAACAATAAAAACTCTAGGGCAGCTTTGATTATTTAAGTTGATTATAACAGTTAAATATTGACAGGATAATGCATTCACCAATTATTTCACCAAATAATAAATCTTTTATTGCAGTTCTCTACTTGTCAAGATAAATCTCCCTATTTTGAAGCTGTCTCTACTGAAGCTTCTGTTTGTGGTTGTGTTCTCCCATAGCTGCTGCCTGAAGGAATAAATCGTGTGCTTGCACATTATGCCAGTCCATCAGCATGTTGGTAAACCACTTCATATGCAACATAAACATTAATGGCAGCAAAGTCAGAGTTATGGCTGCTGCTATCCCCTCTGCCTGCATCATCCATCTCTGCTCTCTGTCAGTCATAATCGATGGGAGTTGGAATTTCTATTTTTAAATTTCTTCCTGAAACAGTGTTTTATGGAGTTTTTCTCCTCCTGATGTAGTCCAGCATAGCCATTAGTGGGGAAATAACAGCTGCACTTTAATGATTCATGTAGAGATCTCAGATTTTTGGGCTTGGGGAGAGGGGGGAGAATTCCCTGTGTCTGAATCTGTGACAAAAGAAGTGTGGTTAAAAATGAAAAATAAGCCTAAACCTACTTCTGATTCATCTATTTCACAGCTATTTTCACAGATTTTTCTCTCATGCCCTCATTTGATCCTGTTCATTTGGGCAGCACAGCACAGTATGAGCAGCAGGTCTGAGAATAAATGACAGGATATCCAATACCTCATTGATGCATTGGAGTTCAAGTAAAGTACTGCTCTTACATATCTGTTGCCTAAAAAATGCATGCAAAAATTCCAAAAATCAGTTTACTCAAAGCATATAAAAGCAAGCAATAGACCCTACAAAGACTTGATTAAATAATAGCCTGTAAATGAGGGAAGTAATTTAAATAAGGGATGGTTGGTAACACTGAGTGGCCCCTCATGCCTAACACACCGACAAGGCACTTGTATATTCTATGCATTAGTTTTGTTTCTAGAATAATTACTCTTGACTGTCGTAAATTAATTAACTAAATTGAGCAGAGATCACTTTCTAATAAATGATGCATATTCTCTACTTTTCATTTCTTTTATCACCCTCTTACAGAATAAGGATCAGAAATGGAAAGGAGAAGGCAAAGGAATTCAAGTGCTCCAAGCTCCTAACTGTTTCCAGATGCAGCTGGGAGAGATGTATTCACTTCAACTTGTTTTGACTCAACAAAAAAGTGAGTTGCATAGCCAATGAATATACTGGTGTCCTAGAATCATCTGTTAACACTTGTGAATGCCAACCTGTAAGATTAGAATCTGACTTTAAGCTATTGTTCATTGTTGAGACTGAAGTGATGTGTTTTCCTGCTGAGATAAGGGACCCGAGCAGGAATGATTACCTAGTCCTGTGGGAGACATTATCTAAGCTCAGTTTCCATCCTTGTGGAGATAGGTGGAGTGCAAGGCTGGGGCTTCGACTCTTTATCTCTTACAGGGCTTCAAGGAACAACGCAGGAGCTTGGCTTTCTCTGTTTCACCTGGAAATGGAAGAACTGACATTATGTGTGGTTTTTCTAAATGCAGAAATTAGCTCCCAACAGTAGCTTTTCCTTCTCAGAGGCAGCTTTGCCTCCTCTGTTCCCTTCCACAACCTGTACTAGGATACTTCTGTGCCCTATGCAAAAGGATTCCTTTAGATTTGAGAGTTAAAAGTAAAACTGAATTCTGTGTCATGATGTGAGGCTACAGTTAATGTTTTTGCTCATATTGTGTTACCTTTGTGCTTCATCATTGTGGAGCTAATAAATGAACAGAAATCTTCACTAGGAAATCAAAGTAACCTGTAGGATATTTTTAAATAATTAATTTTTAGTACTTAAAATATGATGATATAGAGCAGATTACTTTGGGGAATTTGTTATATAGCGAAATTCTGGAGTGTGACCATTCAGGTTAACTAATGTCCTTCCAGTGAGAGACTATCTCAGATCATAGGGGAAGATACAGAACACATCCCTCCTTCTCCTCTTGCTTTATCTGTCACCTTTATCTTCATTAAAATATGGATTAAAATTCTTATCCTCATTCTTTATCTCCATTAGACTGCTGTCACTTGAAGAAAATATTTTTCCCCTAGCTGGTTTCTACGAGTGTTATTGTGCTTTTCTGGTGTAGAGGAGTATACAAAACTTCCAGCTTTCAGCTTTTCATCCAGATTGTTGTTTGAAAAATACTGTGATACTTTATTCAGAGAAACAGGATTCTTTTCTTTTTTGCTTCTTTTACTTCTACAGTATAGCAGTATTTTTTTCCTCGGACCACTCCTCTCTTATGAATAAATTACAGTTATATGAAATATTATGTCATCCAGTTAGCTTTTTTTTTTTTAATTTGTGATTTCTTAGCGAACAAGCCTTTTTTTTTCTGACACTACTTGTGGAATGTGCTTTATATTGTGTTTCAACCAGCAGTTTAAACATGCCTCTTGACTGCTAAAACATGAATGGCAGTCTCACTAGCCCATCTGTTTAAAGTATTTTTGAAGTGCTATAGCACAAGCCATAATATTTATGAAATTTCATATTCGTTTGGATAGTGACAACATTTTTAACTTTAACTCTTTTTTTTTTTTCTGGTATTATTGCCATAAAGAAAAAAATACTTCAGAAAGGAAAACATATGGGAGCCTAATTTTGCAGACAAGGGCAGAGCTTTACATTGAATAAGCAAACATTTGTGGTTTTCCTCCTTTTATGTTTTCCTGCCGAAAATAACATATGCCCTGAAAAGTTTGGGAGCAATTTTCACACCCTGGAAAGCACAAAGCCTCAGCCTGCCTGGCTGTGCTGTCAGAGTTGAGAGTAAACCCAAGCAAAGCAGGGTAGCTCCAGCAGCATACCCAGAATGGAAGTGATGTGAGAGAGCCTGAGGCTGGGCTTGCTGGTCATGGGCCTGCCCTTCAAATTCATCTCTTGGCTGTGCCAGAGAAGATGGTTAAAAATCAAACAAAGCAGCATCATGCATATTTTACTGAGCCAAATAGGCATAACATAAAACCAGGTTATTCTAGCTCTCACACCATGAATCTAAGCACCATGCAACCAATCCTGTCCTTAAATAAATCGAGCTGAATATGGTTGAAAGTACAGTAATCAGTAGGTTATTTAGCTCTCAGTAATTTTCCTTTTTCTATCATCATATTGTCCCTAATATGCCTTCAGATTCTTCTCAATAATACGTATTTTTAATTTCTAAGCATGTTTCCTTCACCTTGCATCACTCACTATAATTTATGCATACATGAATGCAGCAATTAATGTGAGCTGTTTGTACATTTATCAGATTATATCTACCCCATTAGTCTCCCTAATGGCTAAGCAGTGCTTCCTTCTCTGTCTGCTGTGCTGACCTCTGTCCCCTGTCAGTGGGCCCACAGTGGGAAATATTCCTGTTCTCAATAATGTAATTTACAGCTTTCAAGTCGACATGATGGTATTATTCACAAGAGTCAAGTTATTTATGTTCAGATGCAATTTTGGCATGGAACATACCTGGAGGTATTCAAAAGACTTATAGGTGTGTCATTTAGGGGCATGGTTTAGTGGTGGACTTGAAAGTTTTGGACTTGATGATCTTAGAAGCCTTTTCCAATTTAAATGATTTCTAAGGGGCAATCTTAGGTCTAACAAGATGGGAACACAGAATCCCTGTTGTCCAACAGCAGGATGAGTGTGCAAGTATAACCAAAATTGTCAGTTTTGAACATTCATAACTAAGGAATTAGTGCCTAATTCATTCAAGCTTCAGTTGTGTTTTGTACCTGGAAGATAAATTAAAGACAAGATAGGAACATAGTTCTGAAACCAAAAGTATTTTCAGAATTTTTAAATTCAGCATGCTAAAATGAAAATTATTCTACTTTAAATCAATATAAAGTTATCTGTAAATGTTCTGGGAAGTATAAAATTTCTATATAAAGATGCTTTCCAATTTGGCTTAAGTCCAATCAAATGAACACTCAGCAAGAAGCATTATTGCAAAGAGTAATATGGTCACTTTCTGTCATTACTGTGCATCTTTTTCCTTTGTAGCTTGTTAGTTCCAAGCATGATGGAATGATTTTCCCTGCAGTTTAAACAGATTGAATGATCTTTAGATACATTTCAGCTGCTTGTATGCCAAATTAGAAGTATGATTGTGAAACAAATGCAGTAAGGTCTGTGATTCTCTTCTGTCTTATGAACTATAAAGTAAAATACACTCAGTGGACAAGCAGCAGTTTTTCTGTGCAGTGAATAGATAACAATTTTTGCAATTGTAATACTGATTTTTTTTTCAAGTTTGCTGTTATCATTTAGCTGTGTGCTGTGTTTCACTTGCCTGTATAATTCTCTGTGCATTAGTCCCTAAGACCAGATGATTGGTACATGGAACACTTTGCTAAGTTATTATAATATATGAAATTTGTTTAATTTGCATACAGTCTGGGAATTTGTTTGTTCATTTGGTTTTTTTTCTTAAGCTAAAATCCCCCTATAAATTCAAATCTCTACTCTTACATAATGGGTACCAGACTTACCACTCTTCAGAGGTAACCATGTCATCCATGTATTAAAAAAATGTCAACTGATTCTGATGATTCTTCTTCATCTCACTTTAACTCATTTTAAGTTGGATTATAAACAGAATATAGGCTTTCCTATATCCTCTGTGTGTATCTTATTACCATCTTGGGGTCCTGTGGCACCTGCAGGCAGTGATGCATGTAAATAAAATTCAGAGCTGCTTTGCACAGGAGCTGCAATGAGAAGCCCTATTTGGTGTTTTACAAAGGTACAGGATTCTTTGTGTATGGGGCATCTTTCTCCAGAGGGGAAAACAACTGCTCCAAAGCAAATCCCAGGACAGTGCCAGTGACAAACGCCCTCCACAGGCAGTGGCCCCTGTTTAGGTCAGACCCATTCCAGCCCTCATTCCACTCCTGCTGTGCTCCTGTAAGGAATGTCCTAAGTCAGATTTAGCTGATTAATGTCAACATAACTGGCTAAATTTTCCCATAGTTCAAATACTGTCAGTGCTATGGATGTCATGCATCATCTTTTAGGTATGAATAGTGGTGAATTAAAAGGTAAGAGCTGTGCCTGCTCTCCAACACCAACTGCTTAGCCAGCAGAAACAATTCCATACGGAAATGAGAAGCTCTTTTTATTTTAAAAATGTCATGCAACGTTCTTGTGATTTGGAATTCACAATGTTATTTCTTTCACTTTGAGTAAAAATAATATGAAAATAATTTTCAGCCAATATAGGCAGAGGATGAGAGCTCTTAACCTCCAAACTTTTTTTTCCTGAGAGCCACCATTTTTCAGCATGTTATGCTATCAAATTAAAACAGTGCTTCACAGTAGTTATCAGTCAGTAATTTTCAATACAGAATGATCTTTTAAAGTACATCAAGTTTGACTTGGTCACTTTGACAAAGTATTGCAGTTGGTAAATGTTAAAAAAATCTGTAGTTAACTTGAACAATTTCAGGTTTAAGTTACCAGTCTGATGTAGGGAAGAGCAGCATGAGATGTGTTCCATGTTTGGTATCTTAAACAGGAGTCACTGCAGATTCTGCTGGTCTTTCCTGGGGAGGCTAAAATATAATTTTGCTTATTGCACCAGTTAACTGGTCCTTGGAGATCAGACTCAGCTCATCCTCCCTGTCTGTTTAAGCTATATTATGGCATTGTCCTAGGGTAACTATACCAGGACAGGTATATGAAGTTACATGACAGTTTTACAGAGAATTTTAAACATAAGTATGGTTTTCTTTCTGACCACAGTGCTGTATAGAAAGCATGCTACTTACCTCCATTCAAGCTGGGCTGAAAAAGAAGAAATGCTATCAAATGAAAGATGATTCCACATGGAAAATACAGCTCCAACACTTACCAGCAATAAAAAACTGTCTTAGAAGTGTTTTAGGAATTTCAGAAATATTAGCTGCTGAAGGAGTCTGTAAAAGAACATAGGACTGTAGATAGAGCAATCATTCATCATTTAACATCTGAATCATTTCTTGCTGACTAAACAGAAATACATACCAGAGAAGTCAAATAATCCTTTCCCATTATTATATATGATTCATGAATTCCAGATATTACAAAAATGCACCATTAATCTAAAAGGAAGCAGTATTTCTCAAAATAGCACTTATAGGTTTATAATAATATTTAAAATTATTTTGCAGTAATTATGCTTTTTTTTTTCAATATGTTTACAGTACCCACACTCAGAAATACCCTTTTGGAAAATATCAGGATTTGTTTGTAATGTAACTGGCATATGAATAGTTGGAACCTTCACTGTCTATTTGTACTACTGTTGTACTTCACTGTCTATTTGCATTTCTGCTGCAGAATTAAAAAAAAAAATCTGCTATCAAAGGTGAACAAATGTATAACATTAAAAGTCAGAAGAAACTAATATCAAAATCTTTTTGTTGCATCCATACTTATAAACTGAAATATACATAATGTATGTTTGCAGAAGTTTGCAAAAAGATGTGGTGCTGATGATAGAAAAGGAACCAAGTCCACCTGCAAGGTTCCCACCAAGTGTTTTGTGTGTTCATGGTACCTGTGGAAGTGGGGGAAGGCTTTGGCACCCTGCAGCTGCTGAGCTGCTCACAGCTGAGCCTGCTCCCAGCAGGGACAAACACTCAGGACCTGCTGAGGTCACATCACACCTGAGCCCTCCCCACTTCTGTTTGGAACCCACTTAGTAGCAAAGTGAAGAGGTTCTGTCATGGAAATATGGTGAGATTTGCATCCCTAAGTGTCCTAAGAGAGTTCTTTGGTGTTCTTTATAAATTTCAAGATCACTCAGATAACCACCTTTGGCATGTAGAAAGTAATTTATGTAGTTATTCAGGAGACAGTTTTGGCCTTGTGGTTTGTTCATATTGTGCAAAAGAGCAGAAGCAGTAATTGTCAAGCCAGTGGCATAAAGCCATTTGAAGAAAAGGTGGCTGAAGTGTTTATGAGGATTTATGATGAAGCATTATGTAATCTAGTCATAAGAAGCTTTTATTTTCTAGCTAGAGTAACTTATTTGGAGCACATTCATCCTGACTCGGCCTTAGTCCCTTCTTTCCCTGCTTTTGAACAAAGCACATGCTGTAAAGAAAGACAGTAGAGGTAGGATTTGCATAATATTAAATGTGCTTTTCTGATAGAGAAACTTTGGCCTTTTTTTTGGAATTAGTTTGATATCCATGTGTAATTATTTCAAAGCATACCACTGCAATTATTGGGATTTGTTACTGTCACTACATCTGAATATAATAAAGCACATCTCTGATGGGATATGCAACATCATGCTTTTGGGTATAAAAATACCAGCAAAACTTCCAGCTTTGCACCCACTGCACAAGTGCATTTGTGCTCACATACATGGACCTGGAAATTTCTTTTCTTTTTTAGTTGGAAGGAATTAGCATGCTGCTGTGAAGGCACCAGAGTAGGAGTCAGGGCTTTCCTGCTTGCACCACAGATCTTCTCTGCAGTCCTGGACAAGTCATTTGATTCCCACCACCACAGTGTTCCACCTGAAATTGAAAATGTTGCTTTTCTGTTTCAAATAGTAGTTTAACAAAATGTGTATTAATTCTGTTTGAGGTACTAAGCTGTAATGTTGGTAGGTGATTATAAAGTAGTACATTAATACGTTCTTATTGAAATTTTAGTTTTGTACG
>VZTT01024848.1:736-26842 GCA_013400855.1 Buphagus erythrorhynchus | reverse complement strand
GGTTTTACGAACTGAAGGGGTTAGCACAGTCTGTGGTGGTCTCTGGTTACTTTGTGCAGTCACCCTCACTGTCACATCTTCTCCTCCATCCTATCTCTCCCAGCACAATACCAGATTGCTTCTACCTGGTGAGGTGTGAGTGTGCTTATGAGCACTCTGCAAGTTGGGAGGAGGCTGTCATGAATCCAGCAAGAGCCAAATGTGGCAGAAGTCTGGGTGGACTGACTAACCTTCTCCCTGCCAGTGTAGTCTGGTTTCTGGATTTTGTGTGAACGATAAAAGTCTTTGGGAAAGTTCCCAGGAAATGGTGTAAGTTGCTCTTAGCTTTTCTTTTAATGTGGGATTTCAGAAGATGATTTAAAACACATTAACATTTGGATCTTTAATAAGCTTAACGTAAAATACTGAAGCTTATTAATCTCCTCAGCCTCTGTGCTGAATAAAATGAAAAAGAAATGCATTATACAGATAGGATCTAGCATTTTTTTACTCAGAAAGAACATTAACATTGTGGTAACTGTTATGTCTTTGAGCAGGCCAAATGAAAAAAGCACCAACAACGTAGCTGCAAACAAATTAGTACCTTCCAGGTAAAAGAAAACAGCAGTTAAAGAAATAGACTATTAACACCTCAGCCATTGACTATCTACACATATTGACACAGAGCTTACTACAAGCTATTTTTATGTAGCCTTTTGCTGACAATTCACCATATGTTGTGTGGGAGTTTTATCAACTGATTCCATGTTGCACAAGTGTCCCAGATGCAGGATGTACAAGAACTCTTGGGTAAACTTAGCCAGTAGTAGAACTTAGTCTTTAAGGTCTCTGTGTATTTTCTGGTAATTAATCATGATTTTAAATCTCTGTGGGCATTTCACAGCAATTAATCATGGTGAGACAAACATCTCTTTGACAGCTCCCCTGTTTCTGAGGAGCCAGTTACCCTCAGTCATTATACGATCTGTCTCATGTTTAGGTGGTGTAAAATGGATCTGTGGATCTGAAATAGACTTGGGCAGCAGGGAGCAGTAGTGTGACATAAAGAAAAAAAAGTGTACTGCAGTATTCAGAGACTGAAATAAATAAATTACAGTGACCTTACATACAGCTGGAAAAATTTGGTAGCTAAAGTGTGTTTGAAGGGAGACAAGTTGGAGTGTTAATTCACTGGATGATTCTGAAGACAGTCCAAGTATTATAGCTGAGACTGCTACAGCTGAACTTCTGGGATACACTAGCTCAAGTCTTTACCTTTGCCTTCCATATAATATCCCTAATAAGAAGAAGAAGCTGAATAGAAAGAAAAGGAGCACATTCATTTATTTAGATAAGCCAGCAAAGTGACAAGTATGTCTTGATGCCAAAATGAAGCTATGTAACACGTCCTCCTGAGAGCAGGCATATGCAGGGGAGGTGATGGAGCATTGAACCGTGTGGAAAATGATGAGCAAAACAAGAAGCTGTGACTTGCTGTGAAATTGCCACCTTGTAAGTCCTTCTTGACTGCAGTGCTCTGATTAGTGACCCACCTTTCAATGTTTAGCTGCATTGTTGAGCCTGGCATCAGCCCTTCCCGGCCACCAAACAAGAGCATGAACACAAAGTAAGACTTGTGGTGACATGCTCTAGAGACATATGACACCTGGGACTGGGCATGGAGGACCTTGAAAGGAGAGACAGGTCTGTGATTATGGGTCCCAGTGTGAATTAAGGGCTCTGCAGTCTACACACTCCCCTCTGCTACAGGCAGGAGACAAGAGATAGGCAGTGCTTGAGGAAGCACAGGAAAACAGCCCAAGTACTGGCACCTGGAAGATATCTGGACTGATTTTTACTGTATTTTGTTTTTAAGGAGAGAGATATTATTACCTGCAGGTGAATGTATAAAATGTTTTTCCTGAGTTACTTCTTAAGACAATCACAAAAGTCTCAGTCTAAGAGAAGCAAGACCAAGCACTGAAAAGATTGACCTTTCTTCTCCCTTTTCTCCCTTTCCTTTCTCCTTTTTTTCCTCTCTCTTCTTTCATCCCACCCTCCTTCCCCTTTCCTCCATATCACTGATGTCCTCTGTGAACTTCCATTGTTTCAGAAGCACCAGCTTTCTGGCTGCTTCATTGTTTGTCTCTTTCCTCATGATCTCCAAATCACTGAGTATTCTTGAAGGCCAAAAGCTCATATAACAATGCACAGCACTAAGTCTTCCTGCCAAAATGCCCTTTATACATTAAAAATACTGTCATTGTCCTTTATAATTTGTTACAACATTCATGTCATTAAGTCAAGCCCCATACTTGGGCACCTAGAGATCAGAAGTTCAGGGTGAGCAAAAGTAGCAGCTCTGTGGGAAATCAGTGGCATTTTTCAGTGCTTGATATGATAATCTGCAAAATTCTCAGGCTTTTTAGAGACAGACTGGGAGCATGATGAAGAATAAAGGAAGCATAATCAAGTATAGAATCTCTCTCCTTGGAACTGCAACAGGCTCCCCAGGGAACTGATCAGAGCACCAAGCCTGTCTGAGTTCAAGCAGCACTTGATGATCTTGATAGGTTCCTTTCAACCCAGCATATTCTATGATTCTAGGATTCTATAATGGAAACCAGGAGATTTATATTTAGACAAACACTAGAAAGAGTATGGCAGGAAATTAGTAAGTAGTCTAGAGGGAGAAAAGTCATTTGATATTGAGGGAACAGTGCTACCTGCTGGGATTGGTTGTGGGTTGGCCAGAACAAAATTGGCTTCACCTATTCTGAACTTAACTAAAGCAGAAAGACCAAGGTAAAGTTACTGTACTGCTGTTGTGATAAACTCTCAGGCCCTGCAGGGTCTCCTACGAGCATGGTAGCTTGGCTGGATGGACCCGTCAGTCACTGTTGCTCAACACTACCCCTGTCATGCCTGGGAGAGCTGGTCAGCTGCCTGAACCATTCCAGAAAGCAGATTGGACTGAGCTTTGGTACAGAGCAAGTCTTTGCCCTTTTTGGGCTCATCTCGTGCTCAGTCTCCAGGATTGTCTTTATTTGTCTGCATGCACTACAGTTGTCATCTCTGAAAAATGATCGTCTTTTTGGTTCTGAATGTCTCTGCTTCTACCTCCTAGGTAGGGAGGTAGAAGTGCAGTGGAAGTCATTATTACAAATGTGTAAAATTGCTACATATATTTCTAAGGTAGCTAATATGAATCTGTATATTATTAGCTGGCATGTGTATGACACAATAAGAGCTTTAAAACAGCAATGCACTGACAAGGGATACAATAAATTAAGTGTCTTGGTTATTGCAGTTTACAAGTCTTCTTCACTAAGTTAATTTTATTGCTGTGTGTCAAAACCTACAATTCAGTTTGGAGAAACGTTTTGCACTGATCCTGTCTCTCTGGGGGAAAAAGACAGGATTAGTGTGGAAATGCTCATGAATTGTCCTGCTAACCAGTGAAGTCACTTTCCTAGTTAAGGTGATGTGAAACTTCCCGTCACAAGTAGGGCTGTGTCTTGGAAAGTGAATCTCTGTTGTCATGATGATCTCTTGAAGATAGTCACAAAGAAAAGGTAAGATGGAAGTGTAGCATAAGCTCTGTTCAGAAGAATGTGTCTAATTACTCTTCAGCTTCCCAGACACAAACATCCTGGAATTGTGTCCCAGCCAGTTCACTTCTCTTGCATACCAAGTACAGCAAAGTGGAGAAGCATTTAGCACACAGCTCAGAGGAGCTGTTCCAGTAACAGTTGAATACAGTTGATCCCTTCACAGAGAAATGTTTATAAAAAGTTCCCAAAGGCAGAAAAATTGAATTAATGTAATAAATCAAAGAGTTTTGCATTTGTCAGGAGAATGGCAATGCTGAGTTACACTTGTACCGTAGGGGATGTGTGAACACAGAAACTCATGAACTTCTTTTCCCAACTTAAAATGAGGGTCAATTACTGGACAAAATAATGAGCAGATGGCTATTCTGAATGATCACGATTTGATTTGGATACAAGCAAGATATGAAGCTAAGACAAAAGAGCTTCATAGATGTGCCTGGGACCCTAAATCCCACTATATTAATACCACTGTGGCATTATCATTCTGACTCTCAGAGATGTCATGGCCTGACAGTCCTAAAGGGAGAGAGCAGATGACACCAGGATCACTGTCAGGTTGGTCTGGCTGCCAGGTGCTTCTTGAAAGTTAGAAGTTCTACAGCTAACCTAACCCACTGCTCTTTATTTTTTTGCCAGACTTTTCTACCCTCTTCTCATTTCTCCTTTTTCTTTTGCCCTCTGTATAAGGAGTCTTTGGTTTAGCTAGTTGAGTCCAAGTCTTTTGAACACCTCCAAAATGACAGCTAAAAACAGTATCTTACACTGATTACCACCAGCATCAGATTGGCAGTTTTTGAGGTGACTGACAGAAACAAGTGCTCTGCCTAAGTTTTTCGAACAATGAAACTACAAGTAAAACTCAAAAAACAGTCAGACTTTTGATTTTTACCATAGTTTCTTGACCTCTGTTGTATATGCTTTACTTGTTTGTCTTCAAGAATCAGGTCACAGTTAATTTTCAGACCATCTCAATAAGCTTCCCTCTTTTTAAAAATCTTGCCAAAATGTTCTTAAAATGTCACACAATTTATAGAAATTTTAATATATGTATTCATAGAATTCCTCAGTGATGGTATATTTGTGTTGGCTAAGATTCAATAAAACACCTGATTTACATCTCCAAGCTGCATAATAACACCAGAGATGACAGGTTTTACCTCTGCATTTTGGGAACCCCTTAAAAAAACAAATGAAAAAGTAAAAATTTCAGTTACCTCTCATTNTTCAAGATTGCTACAGTAGCTATTACTGTCATAGTAAGCCAGGGGAGTTTTCTTTCTCTAAATTCCTTTAAACTCACATATTCAGGAGCTGAACAAACACAGTGATTAATATAAATAGAATTTTGTATGATCTTCCAGACCAAAAAGTCTGTTCTATACTTTGCTGACATTTACTCATTTGGTAAGTGTTGTCCAACCCATTTCCTGCTAAGCTTCTCCATACTCAGTACACATCCATCAAAACAAATTGTTTACGGAATAACTTTGCACGAGGCAGGGCAGACAGAAGGATTCCTTAATAAATGCTCAGAGAGATTTTTTCAAGGTTAAAGGATGCTACAAAGAAGAGGTTATTAAAATAAAAATCGAGGGAAACGCATTGTAGGAATTTGTCTGCATGAACTATGAAGAAAATTTACTATGCAGTCACATCAGGTTCTCTAAGAAAAATCTGTCTTTTTCTTGATATGTCTGCCACACTTTGTTAGCACCCAAATGACAAAGGACAATAAAGAGGTATCATAAATACTCTGAAGTATTGTAGCATTGTGATAACAGGAACTGAATTTCAGGTATTGCAACTGGTAGTGTCTGCTATACCTATAAGTCATATACAGTCATTAAAGATCTCTCAGAGACTGAATGACCTTATCTCAGATGTTGCCATTTGATGCTGGGAGCTGACCTGCTTCAAAGCTCCTCTTCAGAGTTGAAGATGTGTAGGAGCAAGGTACCATGATGTCAGAACAAGTAATTAGGGATACCATGATCAGCTAGTGGAAAAGTTCAACAGAGCCAACCAAAGGTTTTTCTGTGATGTGGTACATTACACCTCTGTAGTCCTTAGCAAAGAATCTACTTCATTTCCTTAAGTTCTGCATAAACAGGTTCCTTGCAGAGGGTCCATTGAAATGAAAATGACCCTGATCAGAGAACATCACTCCTCTGTTGACTGTAAGAAGTGCTCAGATCCTTGTTCAGTTGAAATTGAATCCTTTGTTACTCTCATTGCTTTCCATGGCAGCCCATGCTAGGTTAATGCCTGCAGCTCTTTTATGGGTTAGTGCCTTAAAGGCATTGTCATCCAGCATACTGACCAGATTTTACACTACAAATCTACATGGGCCATATGTTGGCCCCTCTCAGAGTGGCAATTTTAGTTTTTAGTGATGTTTGGGTATTACTAGTAGCTATTTCTCATTACCTTTAGCTTTATCAAATGAATGTCTGTATATGCTACAGCAATTAGGGAAGGATACCAAAACTTCAGAGGAGAAATATCTGTTCAGTACCTGCAGACTAAGGTGTACACACCTTATAGGGAACCTGACAGGGTTATGTATCACCAATAGCTTTAATTGCACAATACTCTTAGACAAAGGAAATATAGCTCCAATTCCTGTCATTTAGGAATTGGCCTAAATGACAAAGGCCTGTCATTTAGGCCTTTGACTTTTTAAAATTAGCCTTAATTTTGCCTTTATTCTCAAGAGTATGAGATGTCAATGTTTTAGAGTCCTTTCATATTACTTTTTTCTCTGGAGACTGAAATTTTCTGCATGTTTATACCACAAAAGAGAAAACAGACTTGCCTGGCTTTCTGAATTGAAGTTCCCTTGTTTCCTATTATGTCTGCAAAATCATCTTCTGTAACACTCTATTCCTTATATCATCCATCTCAGGACTCTGTTTCCTCTGTCATTAATCTGAATAGTGTACCTGTTTCTAAGTTAATATAGTCTCCCAAAAAAGGGTACTTTCAGATCCATTGCATGCTCAGCATCTTGGAAGATTGCCTTTATGCTGAAAGGAGAATTCAGACCTTTCCAGAGTGAAAAGGGACCTATCCATCTGGGAGAAATTCTAAGCTGGATGTGCTAAATTTTGTTAGCTTTCTCCTTTTCTGGGATAAGTCAAGGTTTGGAGCACGTCATTGATTTATTGCTTTCATTAACATGATGGAACACAAAAAGTAGAGTGCTGCTGTTGAGTTTGCTGCACCTGTCCTGTAATGCAATTCTCAACCATTATCAGATGTAATTAGCATGTTTGAGGCAATATATTAGTCCACCACAAATGCTTTTTAAAAGGAGAAGGGAGATTATTTTGAGTGCTTTATGACTTTCCTGAAGAGTCTAAAAGCTTTTTAAAGCAGTTAAAGATGTCCACACTAGAAGGGCTCTTCAGGAAAATATTGTTATGGATGGAGAATTGCTATTAGCAAAGCAGTGACGTGTGAAACCAGAAGGCATAAATTTAAAAAATGTTGATACCAACAATATAAGAAGAAACTTCTGGTAGCATAATTCATCCACAGAACCTCCACACATTACAGATAGTACTGGAAGATCAATATAATGGCAAAAGTTGATGGAGAGCTGAGCCCTAAACAATCTGAGATTTTGAATGTAAGGTACAATTGAGTAATGAAGAAAAGAGACAGGGTGGATGGAGTATGAACACACATATCTTCTACTTTGTACATGCACAAAGAAAAGGGTAAGTTTTCTCTAATTTGTGGAAGGTGTTGAGGCACAAAACAAGGACTGAGGAAAACTATGAGAGCTTTTCACAGAGGTATCCAATTTGAAAACTTGCAGTTATAAAATGTAGATCTAGGTGTAAGTCTGCAAGTAGCCCAAGATGATCTGCCACCTGCAGTCCTGGGCCTGATGCATGTGTTTTTGTGCATAATCTCAGCAGAAAATTTACCTACACAAAAGAGCTTGCTGTACTCATATAATAGAGAATGCAAACATCAAGTCTGTCTTTTATGTTTCATCTTCTCCCTATGGCACTCTCAGGTCTCATTTTACTCATCTTCTGTAGAAAATATGACTGCATTTTTTGATCAGTGATGAAAAATGATTTTCTGATAATTTAATAATTTTGTTTCCCCTTCCAGTGCTGAGAGAAGAGAGAATATATGAACACACTGTGCAACATAAGTGATAAGCAATGAAGGGAGCAAATCCTTGTTCACTTTCCCCAGTCCTCAACCACTGTTATCTCACTGTCCACCTTACAGACCTCACCAGGGTCCTGAGGAACTACTGCCTGCCCCACAGTTCTCTTTTGGCCTAAAGTAAGGAGTAAAGAGGCAGAAAGGGTCTCAACATTTACACTAACATCTGCTAGCTGGCAGTGGACCAAATTAAAAGTCAGGACAATGAGCATATTTTTTTCTTCATAGTTGGATCAAATATCTCCTGGCTCAATTTATGAGATTCTCTAATTTTCCCTTGGAATGCTTTTGAAATAAGGTAGGTGTCTGAGGACTTGTTCCACTGCTGCTGAGTTGCACTGAGATGCCAGCATCCAGTGGCTTTTGCTTGCTAGGCACAAGAAAGGAATAAGCTGGTGCCTTGGATTCTGTTAAAGTTTCATGGCCATTTCAGATTTAAAATATACAAAGGTTGTAACACAAGTATACTAATATTTAAATGTCAGCCTATTCTGTCTGGCCTAAATACTGATCACCAGAACCAACTAAATATTGTCATGGCACAGGACTCAGAGCAGAGGAGCCTGTGCTTCCTGCTTGGATCTCTTGTTCACACTCATACTACAGTGGAAATTTCTCTTTCTGTGCCTTTTTTTTGCACACAATGTGCAAACATTGCCTCACAGTGTTTGTTTGCAATATTGTGCTGAGGAGAAATGTTCTAGAGAATATTACTTTGTCCTTTCTTCCTTTCATAAGATATTTTTCATCCTGAATGATAGCTTATTGTTTCAATAGCACAAAGTGGAGGAGCTGGTACAAGAATTCATCTGAAGGCAAAAACCAAGAGGTGATTTTGTGTGTGTAAAGTACTGTGATAATGGAGTGACAAACACAGCAAGAAGGCCAGCCCTGAAATGAATTTAATTTATTATGGAAAACAACTGGCAAAGTTGCAACAATGCTTGGCTGCATGGTGTAAGTAAAATTATAATAGTTGTCATTTATATACTCTGACTTGAAAACAGGCTGTTTTCAGGTTGATATTGTGTGTTTTCCATACAAGATTACTTTTTCCCTCTGCATGCCACCTCCCTGGAATCAATCAAACAGATTACTCCAAAGTGACCTTGTTGTAATAGTATGTATATTAAATTTATACATAGCTTCAAATAAAGTGCAGGTTTGCATTATTGAATATATGAATAGGGCAAGCAGTAACAATATTAATTTTATTTAATGTTATGTCTACTATATGGAGTTAAAAGATAGCAAGATTTGCAACCATTTCAAGGGAAGTTATTGCAGTTTGATAGTAACATTCTCAGCATTTTCTTTTATTTTCTTTTTTTTTTTTTTAAGCTGTAGTATGGTAGTAGAGAAATATCAGGGGAAATTTCACAGGCTATTGTAATACAGCCATCAGGGCCCTGGCTGCCTTTTTGGGGCTGAAAGTGTGAGGAGGACAGGACAAAGCCAGTAATGGGGTCATCCCAGGCCCCATTGTCCCCCAGGCTGGCCTGCCATGGTGGCACTGGGAGGTCCAACACATGGGTGTGCACTGGAAGCAGTGGGGGCTGCAGCCACAGCAACCCTGCAGGCTCCCTGTGTCCCCTGAGGATGGGGAGGTTTCTCCTGGCTGTGCTGGTGGGGTGCTGGCCCTGAGCCCTGGCAGCTGAAGCCTGGGAGGTTGGATGCTCTCAGCACATTTTCAGCAGCAAGGAGAAGTGGGCAAAGCATGGACACGACTATGGAGAGATAACATAGTGAGCTTTAGGGTGTGCATTTGTTGCAGCATGTGTAAGGCATTGTCTGCACCACTGAATGCATGCGTAGAACAAGCAGTAGAGATATTAATTGTATTTAATGTGCTCCATTTCACTTAACAGTCCATTTAATGTGTTCCATTGCTCTATGAAGCTACATCAATACCTACTGCATGGCTCCTATGTTGTACCACGCTTTGTCCCTGTACTCAGCACTGTGAGGCTGCACCTTGAATGCTGTGATCAGTTTTGGGCCTCTCACTTTGAAAAGAACTTTGAGGTCCTGGTGTGTGTTCAGACAAGGGCAACAAGGCTGGTGAAGCTGGGAAAGGGTTTGGAGGACAAGTCTAAGGAGTGGCTGAGGGAGCTGGTGGTGTTTAGTCTGCAGAAAAGGAGGCTCGGAGGACTCTTGTTGCTCTTTACAACTACCTGAAAGAGGGTGTGGTGAGGTGGGGGTTGGTCTCTTCTCACAGGTAATAAGAGATAGGACAAGAGGAAATGACCTCAAGTTGTGCTAGAGGAGATTTAGTTTGGACACCAAGAAAAATTTGTTTTTCTTGGAAGGGTTGTCAGGCACTGGAGCAGGCTGTCCAGGGAGGGGGTAAAGTCCCAGTACCGTGGAGGGACATGGTTTAATGGTGGACTTGGCAGTGATGGGTTAATGATTGGACTCGGAGATCTTAAATGTGTTTTCCAACCTAAGCAATTCTATGATATTACGATTATTTTAGCACAGATATTTAGATGACAATTTTCTCTACCACTATAGCTGTGCACCTTTACTTCCTCATTTAGTCTCAGAGGAACTTTGGGTAATGTGTCTAACAGTGCATTTAATTACTGCACCCATCTGTCCAAAGCTGAGGATGATGAGATATGATGTCTCTTTTCCCATTCACTCTCTTGGAGTGCAGACTGTTTGTGCTGGTTATGCAAACTAAACCTAGACACTGTTCCCAAAACTAGGTCCTCTGCCTCCTAGCTGGTTTGCAGTTGCACAGTGTTGGCCAGCAAAACCCCCATGAGTGCAGGTGGGGGACAGAGCAGTGGCTGATCAACCCAGATGCCCACAAGCAGCATGGCAGGGACTGAGTCTCCTGACACCCTTGTCCCAGTGCCACTGAGAGTTAGATATCCCTGATCACTCTCAGATCACTCTCCTCCTGCCAGGGTGCACAATTCTGCTTCTCTTCTCCTCTCTTTCTCACTTCCAAGTTGCCCCTCAGCCTTCTGGCTGGAGTGGATGAGTGCCAGGCACATGCAGCTTTGAGAAAAGACACGAGCATGCCTCTTTGAAATCCCTGTCAGCAGACACAGAATATGATTCAGTCTGCAGATTTGGGCACAGGGCATTTAACTCCCTAAGCTTTGATTCCCCATGTGAACTAGAATCCTATTTTCACAGATTTAAACTTGCAACACCAATGAAAAAGCAATTACATTGTGCAACACGTATAAAAATTATGACAGTCATTTATCTTTCTGAAAATTTTGCAGTTTTATTCAGATTTATTGAAGGTTTTTCCCCCAGATAACATATCTTTGTAAGTCCACTTTGTCTGCCAGAATATCGAGTCATCAGAATATGCTTGATGATGAATCATTAGAACGTCATTAAAACGTGGTCCTTAGTATCAGTCATGGTCATAGGAATGCAATAAGCTAAGCCATGGCAGCACACTTAGGGCCATCCAAATGTTTTTTTTTGAGGCTAATACACTTTTCACTTAATTATAATTTCAATTCATACAGCCATTTTTCAGTGATTCATTGCAATTATCATCTGTATTTAATTTAAAGCAAAAAAATGGACATAAACATTTTTGGCATAAACACACTTCAGTCAGTGGGTTTGTGGCAGAGCAAAATTAACCTCACAAAAAGATCTTTTCATGAGACAGCTTTCCCATATGAAATTTTAATCAAATATTCCCAACACCAGTACAAAAATGTGAACAATGGTAGTTGTGTGTAGCTGTGTACAAAATGCCTTCAAATTTGCCCGAAAAATTGCCCAGAAGTAATGATTTTTGGTCAGAACAAACAATGTGAATTAAAGTCTCATCTTCCAGGTCTCTCTGTTAGGCAAAACATTTTTGACAGCTTCTCCAGGAGCAGCCTGTGTCTTTACATTGAGCCATCACCTGCAAAGTGAAGCACATCCAAAAAATGCTCCTGAGCCTGGATTGTTGTGCATATATTTAGTAAGGACAGCACACACTGGGTATCAGAGCATATAGAAAGGTAAGCAGAATCCAAAGGCAGCACCAACAAAATCATATACCAAGTCTAACTTAAATGCAAGGTGGCATGACATGTGGTGAGGCTGATCATGCAATCTATTTTTTGATAAATTCCTAGATGCAGCTGAAGAGGTTGCATCCAAAAAAGAATTTGATAAGTTATAAAGCATATATTACCTCTACACTCCTGCTGCTTACTGCACTGGTTTCTAGAGCCCAAATAAAAACAACCCCACACCCAACATAAACACATCTGTGGTGAAGATCTTGACCTTTCTCTGGTATACCTTCTGTTAGTTTTCATGAAGGAGTTCCACTGAGCATCTTCTGTTTAGGTTAGCTCAAAAAGTACCACGTTATCAAAAAATCCGTGGCTGGTCTCCAAACAGCAGCTCACCTAATGATTCAAGGTGGATCACTCTGTTGGTATAAATAAGAACAGTTTTATTCCTATGTATTGTGATAGTTAATCTGCTGCTATTATGGCAGCTTTTGGTTTAGTGGTTTTATCTGCTCACACTTGAAGGAAGTTATTATCCCAGATTATCTGCATCTGAACACTTTTAAATCAATGAAGCTACAGAAGCAAGAAATCTAGTTTATTTCTATAGTTATTTGTGCTTTCATAGAAGAAAGAAATTGAGAAGGAAGAAATTCTCTTGTGAGGGTTTTTCAGTTATATGTAATACAAGATAAAAAAAGCTGTTAAAAGCAATGCAAAAAATGGAGGACATTCAAAGAAACTGATATGATTCTAGAGTTGGCTGGGTATGCAACCTAATGGTACTGAATGAATTACCCTTATGAAAAATGAGATAAATAAATAGGGAAAGCACTTCCCTATTGACCCTCATTTCTTTATTGCAGTAAATGGACCATTTACAAAGAGCTGAATGTCTCATGGCTCTCTGCATTTAGCATCCTGCTGTTTGCCAGGACATTTGCAATTGAATCAGGCTGACTGAGCAGTTGCCCTGTGACTGAAGTTGCTTTGATGGTGTCAAAACTCAATGCTTTGCTGAATGCTTGCTGTTCTCTAAGCACAATATTGTCCTTGGTCACATGTTGACAAAATTTTCTTATGCTTCACCATCTCAAGATTGATGAGAGCAGCATCCTGAGTCTTAGACCACTTCACAGCATTCTGAGTGTGGAGTAAAACTTGCATGTGAGAAACTGGTGTGAAGATGTCACTGCCAATTCCAAATCCTGCTATGGTTCCTTTCCCAACTGCTCTTTTATGGACACCTTTCCACGAGCATTTCAGAAAATGCTGCTCACCATTCTTAATATGGAGCACTTTGCTTTGACCTGGAAAGTGTCTTGCACTGATTGTGGCTGCATTTGTGTCTTGTATGATAAATCCACTACTCAAGTTTTCTTGTTGCTCATCCTCACAACAGAAATTAGGACCCTGGGCCTGTGTAAGGTTCTTTTCAGAAGCAGGACCGAAGACAGCAAATAAAATGATGTAATTCCTCTCCACTCATGAAGTATGGATACTGTTCATGGAGGTGATGGTTGTCAAGACAAAGCACAGATGGAATACAGCAGTTAGCTTAACAGATGAGTACCGATGGAATAAAAGAGTGAACAGACAGAAAAGAGTTGAGAAGCAGAAATTCTGTTTTGGCTTCTGTGTTTTGTGTGGAAAGGCCTTCTGCCTGTCTGTGTGCAGTCTCTCCCTGGCACTGCCTGATGGTGTATGTGAAGCACAGCATCAGGCCCCAAGAATATCCTCCCCTCCTGGAAGTTTGGAGGCTTGGAGGTAGTGTGGCCAAGGGCAGTCCCTTCCTTTGGTGAGCTTTGAGTCAGACTCCCAGAGGGTGTTGTGGGAATGGTCCTTCCTGGGCTGACCCTGCTTCCCATGGGAGATGCTTTTAGACTGAGGAACCACCAGCTGGCCTGTGCTGTGCTCTGGCATATCATGGGAAAGAAAAGTATCAAGGCTTGCATCTGGAGATCTGTTTCTGTCAAAAGGTGTGGGATTTTTTTTGGTTGGTTTCTGAGGATTTTGGTTTGGTTTGGTTTTTTAAGTAAGAAAAAAGACCAGTTACATCTTCCACAAATTGCAAGGAAAAAAATTGCACTCAGCCTATTTTCATATAATGCCAAGCTGGTGTGCTTCAGCTTGGAGAAATTATGATCTATTTAACAGCACTATTTATAATATCACCTGATGTTTTCAATCAGCCAGTTTTGCACAAAGAAGGAAAGTTTTTCAGAAAAAGCTTGGGAGTTAATGCACTGTGAATATTTTCAGACTCCTTACTTGGAGCAAATTAATGTAAAATTGCAATTCTTCTGTCTACTTCTTCAGTTGCTGCTGAAATGTCATGTTAGGAGCAGAGTTTCTTAGAGATGCCAAAGTAGCTTCTCATAACTTGCTTTTCTGTAGACTTTTGCTAAGTTGAATGCCCACAGTTGCTGAGAAAGAAGAGCCTTTGTCATTTCTGGATGGAGTCCAGTTTACATTTAGTTTGTCAAGTTTAGATCCAGCAGCCCTGATTTTGCTTCATGGCATGTAAATCCTTTTGGGGGTTGACAAGTTAGTTTTGTGGAGTTAATGAGTTTGGGTTCTAAGTAAATGCACACTAAATCACTATCTATTCACTGTGTTTAGGCAGTTCAGATGCCTAAACTTGACTTCATTCAAGTCTACACAAAGAAAATAGGCTACAAAAAGAATGTTTTGCTGCTTTTATTGAACAGAAAAACTTTATAGGTCACAGTTAATGTGCAACTCATGTTTCTGGGAAGAAACATGGAAGTGGCAGCAAAGGAAGATATAGGTCTCAGATCAGCTAAAAATCACTGAAGATAAGAAGGTGATTTATAGCAATTCTATTCTCTGAGGGTTAAAGACCTTAAATCAAAAAAGTCTGGTCATACCTCTCCAACCCTGGAATGTTTTTTTTGAGAAGAGATAAATTTATACCAGGCTATATTTCAGTAAATAATCAAAGATCCCAAGTAATCTTCTAAAGTTTCTCCAAGGTTTTTTTGTTTTTGTTTTTTTTTTTTCCTTAAGTGGGGAAAATTTATTTTTGCTGAGTCATTTTCTTCCTGACTAATAATGACCTGTGTGGAGAGGAAGATTTACCCCATGTCACTGTTTAGATACAGCTTTGTAACATTTTACTTCACATTCTTAGGATCTACTTTAAAGATGTTGATGCCCTGTGTTCCTGGGACATTTTTTTAGTTCATTTCATCACCCTTATAGAATTTGAGCTAAGCCAATTCCCACAGAAAAGAAAATATTATTTCTACATAGGATTAGCTGCTCATTTTGGGAATATCCAATTGCTGCTCTGGAGAGGAAGGTAGTCATGGGTATGTATAATCCCTTCTAGATATCCCAAGGTTGCAGTTTTCTCTGTCTGTAAATGAAGAGGAAAATGACAAAATTATAACTAAAGATTTATAGAAATAATGGGTCAAACACCACCAACAAAACAAGAATGAATGAAATCCTAAGTTCCTAATTTGGAGTAGCTGCTTGCTATGTTTGAGGTACTAAGGAAATGTTTCAATAGTCTTATGCTCTAGTCACAGATGAAATTCCAGCCATTTTTGAAGTGGGAATTCCTGTGAGTGTTTTGAATATGCATATTGGGTCTAGCTGGGGTGGAGCTATCCTTTCTCACAGAAGCCTTCCTAGTGCTGTGCTTTGCATTTGTGGCTGTAACTGAGTCAATAGGACAGCAGTGTTTTGGTCATTGCTGAACAGTGTTCACCTGCATCAAAGCTGCATCCCCAATGCCATCCACAGGACACTGGGCTGGGAGAGGTTGTCACAGGACACTGCCAAGACAGCTGATCCAGTGGAAGCAATATCCTGTTCCTTGTGAGGTCATTTTAACAATAACAGCTGAGAAATGAGGAGGAGTGGCACACTTGGTGTTATGACATTTGTCTTCTAGTGCACCTGCTCTGTGTGCTGGGGCCCTATTTCCTAGGAGCTGTCTGGACATCACTTGCAGATTGGGAGTACAGAATAAATCCTCTTGATTTCCTTTGCTTCCATGTGAGGCCTTTTCTTTTCTGTTATTAAACTTTACATTGACCCAGAAGTTTTTTATCTTATTTTTCCGTGTGCAGCTGAGAGGGGGAGGTGATAGATTGGCTTGCAGGCAACCTGGTGGGCAACCAAGGTCAACCCAACACACTTCATTGCAAAATAGTTTTAGTTTCATCTTGAAGTTATGCAAAGCATAACTATGTATGTGAGATGCCTTCAAGTATTTCCAGATAGGAAGGGAACATAAATCCCTTGTTCTATGAAATTACTCAAATCTTATATTTAGGAGGACATCCTTCTATTTTCTGTGCTTGAAATGTCTTTCTCCATTGCTGAAACATTTGGCAGAGCAAGAGATCCAGCCTAGAAGCTTAAACACTTCTTGTTGCAAGCAAAAGTCTTTAATGAAGTTATTTTAAAATTCCCAAGGGTCCACATTCTGAAGATGTTCACCTGCCTCTGTAAAAGGAATTTATAAAAACATGAGATCAAAGTAGTATAAAGTGAATGGTTATTTTTCCAAGTTTAAAGTGCATTTTTGGTTACTCAACTAGAAATGAAAATTGTCTCTATTAAACCTTTTCATTGGTACATTGAGCTTCATAAAGTAAGTTTTATAAAAGTCACAAGTTTCCAGAGACTGTGTTATGTTATGCTATGCTACATTATGCTATATTCAGAACCAATCTAAGTTTTCAATCAATTTAAATCTGCAAACACAATTCTTGAAGTCAGAAAACATTTACACATTACAAGATTTATTCATATAAGTAAAAAAATAAAATGCATTACTGTTATATTATTTGAGTGTGGGAAACACATACTATGGGCCCTATAAATATAGACATAATTTGCAAAGATAGTCTAAGATTGTTATTTAGTGAGATTCAGAAAAGAACTTAAAATATTGGTTTATGTTCTATAAAATTCATTATGATATATAAAATTAATATAAGGTATTTTTGAAAAATGTTTATTCTAGAGATACATATGAGAAAATCTTTGGTTCTTTGCTGTGTGCAGTACCTTATTAGCTAATACACGGGAACTAAAATAAGTTCTAATCTGCAGTGGAATTCTTTTTCAACCTTTAGGAAAATTGTATTTACCTCCATCTTGGGATGGTTCATTGAAAGAGGTAGGCTATCAGTCTTTCAGCTCTTGTTATTATGATTTAATAACACTAGGGTAACCAGATATGACATATTTGGATGAATAGACAACATAAATAAGGAAGACTAACTATTATATTTAATTAATATAAACAATTGAAAAAAGGAAAGCAATAACTTTATGCATCAGTAACTGAATATCAGTGTGTAGAAAATTGATTTTTACTTATTTTCATATTTCATTAGGTATTTATGATTTTTTGGGTGGAAGAGGGAGAGGTATTTCAAATTCCAGCAGCTAAATCTAGCCGAGTAATATTTTTCAAGCACACTTGGTAGAGAGCAGAGCCCTACACAGTAGTTTACAGAAAGGGGATTCTTCTCCTGCTGGTGTATGGGAGCTTCCCCAGCACCACTGGGAGGAAGAAAAGTCTGGCAATAATTTACAGCATTGGTTATGATGCTGGAGCAGGCCCAGGTTTAGTTCTGCCTGCCTGGGATGTCTCCAGTTGTTCTCTGGCATTTCCCAACAGAAAATATTCCATCAAAACCAGATCTGATAGAAATTTTCCCAAATACTTCTCAAAAAATATGTCATAATCTCCCCCCATAACCTATTCCAGTGGTGGGCCTCTTGTGCTTTTCTTGCCCCATCTCCTGAATTTCCAGTGTAAACCTACTATGCTTGATGCTTTATCCAGTCAGCCTGGAGAAGAATTGTCCACAAAGAAAATCAAAGAGTCAAGAAATGCAGCACTAAAGTGTGAGTTAAGAAAGACGAATGTGAATTTGTAGAAATGACTCAGGAAGAAAAGAGGTGTCCTGTTTTTAAAGGTATTATACCATTTTGGTGTAATAGGCTGGTTAATGATCTCTTCAGAGCAAAGGTGACGTGATATTGAGTATGTTAATGTCACTCTGCATCGATAAGACATGATTTCAAAGACAATAAAGCAAGCTCAAAGTGAATGGAAAGCTGGGTACTCTCTGACACTCTCCTCTCTCCCCTCTCCCCAAATACAAGAACAATCAGAGCACGCCACCACAGAATTTGACTTCTGACTCCTGCAAAGCAACTAATAAATGCATTTTTCACTAAACAGTGCCTTGGAGTTATCATTCTTGTCCACTTTCTGTGATTCTTGGAGATCTGGCTTCAACTGGATGTATTTAAGTGCAGCAGGAATAGAAAAGGTAGCTGGTGACAACCAAAGAAGACTCAGCAATGACAATTGCTTACTCAGTTTTTTAGCTCCTGAAGCAGAATTTCAAAGGCAGCTCTCTCCTCCCCATCTTCCCTTATTCCCTTCAGAAAAAGGCCTGGTGTGTCTAATAGGATATCGCACTTGGAAAGAGATTAGTTAGAGCAGATTCAAATCTAATTGTCTTTATAAGTCACTTAGTCATTTGTCTCAAACAATGGAAGACACAAGATTGTAATTAAGGCTTCCAGCTCATGGCAAGATAAAATGCACACCATGACAGCAAAGCAAGCAGTTGAACAGTGTAGCATGTCATAAAGATATCACCTCAGAGGGAGACTATTGTTCCCTTTTGAGCCTGGGAGCTGTTCTCTAATTGACAAGGAAATTAGGAACAGATGATGATTTTAGAGGCAAATCTGCTTTTCTGCTGGAATTGTCAAATTTATCTCAGGTAACAGCATCAACTTAGCAGAAGAGAACATAGGTAAACAAGGAACTACAGCTTGAGGTGTGACCACATCACCCAGCAGTGACCCCCTAGGTCATACCAAGACCAAGCAAACCCCAAAGCTGGGTATACATATGTTTTTTATTGCTTTAAGACTACCTGGAGGTATTCTCCAGTTTGAGAAGGCAGGATTTGACTGCATATCCAGGTAGTTAGGTGTTTGGCAGTCTGGCCCCAGCAGTTGTCTCTGTGCATGCAGAGAGCAGTGATGCAGCCTGGGTGCAGGGCCAGACACAGGAGAGACTTTGTGTAGGGCAGGGTGGTGCTCCATCCTCTTGCACCACCACATTTGTACCAGAGCTGAGCCAACTCTGGCAAGGCATGAGTCAGCCTCTGTCAACCTCTGGCTGGGCTGACAGAAGCCATGGGCTTGCCCAGCCCAACCCAACCTTCCCCCAAGATTTTAAAACCAGTCTATGTACCCAAGCTGTGCAAGTTTTGGCTTTTTATCTCCTGCAGAGAAGGAAGGCTATTTACTTCCTTAGGAGAGAATGAGCTCTCTGTAAGTCCAGCAATCCTTGAGATGTCTGAGAGGCAGAAATCTCTGTAAATGCAGTAGGTTCCCTATCTAATTTCACTCCATTAAAGGGTTTATCTGAGAGGGCAGAACCTTCACTGATGGAAATTGCAGAGTGGAGTTCAATGAGTGTGTCTTAGCTGTCAGGTGCACGTACCAACCACCAGGCTACAGCTTATTTAGAAATGAGGTTATTTCAGACTGCTGTTTCTCATGACAAAGCAATGAGTTGCAAAACTCTTTTGAAATATTCTTGCCCTATTCTTCAACCTCTCATTCCTCTCCCAGACTCTCTCTCTGCCCTCATCCCTATGTACTCACTTTCCAAATCTGCTTCCTGTGGCTACACTGCAAACTAGATCTATTGATTTTGATTTGAAAGAACCTCTCTTTCCTTTAATGACTTTCTTTAATTTCTGGCTTATTTTTGAGCTGGCTAATTTCCTGAGTAACAAGCCACACGAACAGCTATTCTGGTCCTGCAAAAGAGCAATGGCACAAAGCACCAGGTAGGCGTGAGCTGTAGGGCATGAATACCTTAAAACTCGTGGATGCTTCATCTTGTGAAACCTTAGCTGAAGTGTTTCTTATTAAAGTTGCTCTTCTGGGCATAAACTAAGTACAGATTGACAAGCAGTATAAAAGCACATAAAAATGACATTCTTGTCTACTGTTTTGGAAGCACGCTAGATGATGATGGATTTCCAGGCTTGATTTACAATGATTGGAATTGCTGGTTGAAAAGAGGGAGGGTACTCCCTATACATCACATCTGCAAATGGGAAATATGCAGTCCAATCCTCAAAAGCAGCAGCAGCAAACAAATCTGTAATGCTGTAAGTCAAAAAACAACATAGAAAATGTAGCCTTTTCTTCTTTTGGCATTGCTGGAGATACAGCCTTGTATTTTCCTAGACTTTCTTGGAATTACATGTCGTGTATCAGAAGAAAGGGAAGCTTGTGGTTGAGATTCAGTTCAAAACCAAGATATCTGAACTACAGTTTCTACAAGTAGGCATCAGCCAGGAGTTTAGGCTCCTGTGACAGTCGATGCAGTCATTCCTGCCTGTAGAGCAGTTCACCTCATCCCAGGAGCAACTGCTTGGGGTGGAACTCAGTTTCCTGAGCACAGGCTTTCTGTGGTGCTTGTGGTGCCCAGGAAATCTGCCCAGGACAGGCAGATAGGGCAGGCACAGCAGACTTCCACTCTTTTGTGGCAGCAACTGAAGACATGAAAGATAATTCACAGCATCTAAAATTACACTGGACACCTCTATTTAGGCTACTGAATCTTACTGTAGCAGCTAGTCGGCTAAATTTCAATTTACAATTGAAATTATTTTTTTTTACAATTTCAATATCTGGTCGATAGCTTGTGTCCACAAATTTTAGTAGCATCTCATATGGTCACATCTGAATCTCTGTACATAGATGAATAAATTTAGACATCTTACTCTCAGCTGAATCCCATTCTGTTTGTCAAGTCAAACAAACAAAAAGTTGCTTATTTTCAGAAAAAAATCAAATGTGATTTAATGTGAATACTTTTTATATATACGGGAGCTCTGCTGATAAACTGAGAAGTCAACCCACTGATGGCATCTCTGGGAATGGACAGATTTAGCAGTGTCTCTGTGCAGATCTGGTCCTAAACATTGACATTGGCACTTACACAGGGAACCATGTGAGACTCAGCTCTTATTTTGTGCATCTAGCTGAAATGAGTAATAAATGACAAGTGGTCATAACCAGCAAATATTCATGCTGACATGAATGCCTGTGGTCTTACATCCCTCCACAGATCTTCCTGAGCAAAAGCTCTTTGCCTATACGAATGGATAAGGAGAAAGGTTGAAGGAAAAACTCCCCATATCCATTCAGACAACACAAGCTACTGCAAGATGTTATATTTAATTGGATATTTTAATGCTTCAGCCTTTCACCCAGATATAGTGAAATCATCCAAAGTTTGAATATCCAGTTTTTAGTATGAAAATAATTTTCCCATGCTGTGTAAGAGTAGCTAAAACCCTCCTGTGTTTCTAGCACAGGGTACATTCCCCATCTAACAGCTAAGGGGGCAAAAAAATGAAACAAGTGTTCTGAGGAAATTTTCTAAACTGGATAAAAATAGTATTCCACTATCATTTATTTCACTTTCTTTGTTTGTCACTGCTTAGTGTCAGAATAATTCAAGAACCTTTTTTTAAAGGTGCAGCCCCAGGAAAGTATTTATGTCAAAGTGCTGTGACTTATTCCTCTAGCTGATTGAGACTGACTAGAGGAAATGCAATTAAAACATGATGAAACACTGGATGTCTAGTCATAAGTAGAACAAATGATGGTGACACTTATATGCTGGGCATTAGCATGGGCATTAGTGAAGAATTCTTCCTGTTTAAATTTGTTAATTTTTTAAAGCAGATGTTATTTATTTTCCTAGACTTCTTTTTTTTAATCATTATTTAACTGGAAATTAGTTATTCTGTTGCTTATATTTCATTTGGACAGTGACAGACTTTGATGGCTAAAGTGAATATTTTCTTGAGGTTTGAATTTACATCTGATGCACTACCTTGTCAAGAAGAAAAGAGATACTGGTCTACTCATGGAAAAACTGTTGGCAAAAGCAATGAATGCTAATTTCTCTTCCCTTCTAATATTGATCAAGGTTGCCAATAAAGAGGTGCTTTATTTCACTGCTCTTAGAATTTGAGCTTCTTCCCATCCTCCTCGACTCCTCAGATTTCCTTTAATCTGTCTTTAACCTCAGACAATGTTTCTGGTTTGGAGAAGAAAAGCCCTTTCAGTATTGCACTTCCAGTGGGGGAACTTGAATCCTCAGACACCCTAACCAAACTGATATTTCAGGGTTGGCCAAAAGTGAAGAAAGAGGAAAGAAATAAATCACTCTAGAGCAGAGGAAATTACCAGTACAATACAAAAGTACTTGAAGAAAGAAGAATAAATTTTCTTTTGATCTATTATTGTTAGTATGTCGTCCCTGAATAAAATGAGTAGATTAATTGGAAAATAGGCCACAGCCCATTCACAGATAATGAACTAATTACAAAATCTTTAAACAACAGGTCCTTGAAGATCAGGTGACTGCAGGGCTTTCTGAGGCACAGCTCCTTCTGATTTGGCAATAGATAAATCTTTCTTGCAGTAAACTGCTGGACTTCTCAAGCTGCCACATGGCTTTTGTGTAACCTGCAGATTTCAAAACTAGTTGAATATTTGCTATTAAAAAAAAAAATAAAAAGTGCATTCTTTAGCACTGCTTGAAGTGGCTTGAGCAGAAATGGAAATGAGGAAGAAGTTTGTGTGGCCAGCTGCCTTGCAGAGCCAGCATGCTCCTGCCATCTCTGAAGGGTGCATTCACCATCACCATGCACCAAGGGTGCAGACCCATTCACCATTACCATTCATTTCTACAAGTCCCACGGTCCCATGACTCCCAGTCAGCCCACAAGGAATCTTTTGCAGGAAGCTTGGAGAAGTGGAGTACCACCATGCTGGCCACTGCCAGGCATGCAGAGGGCATGGAGCAGTCAGCACTGCATCTTCTGATCTGTCTGAGCCTGCTGCTCCTGGGGGCTGGCAGCAAAAGAAATAAACTCTGCCACAGGCAACTACAGAGTGAGAATAGCATTTTTAAGGCCAAAACAGGCCATTAGCTCAGCATATGTTATTAAATTTTAAGCAATTATTCTTATCTCAAGAGTGGTGACTTCCATCTTACTAAAATACAGTTGCAATGGTTCCTTAGCTTATTCACACTAACAGGAGTGCTCCAATTCCCTATTAAATTCTCAGAGCTCTTAAAATCTGATTTCTGGTGTAAGTATTTTATGGAAAGTGAGTCTTGATGTTAGACTCCAATACTTATTTAAAAATTGCTGATTCTTTATCTCTACCAACTTGTAAAACCCACACATTGGACTATTGCTGGACACATATAAAGAGAATTCATTAGAAAATATTGAACAAATAATTCACTGACATTTCTTGCTGTATTTGCCTAGCTCCATTAGTTCCTAAATCTTTAAGACTTTTTCAAACATGTGGAGTGAGACTGAGAAAATAAAACGAATCTATTCTAATGGAAACACTTGTCACTGAGGCAGATCAGCAAGCCTGAAGTTAAAGAACAGATACTGGGAGATTGAGGACATTGCTGAAAAAAGCTAAAGCCTATGATCACGAGAATTCATAAATTTAACCAGTCAAGAACAGTGGATGGCCCAGATCTCATCCAACTCTCTTTGTCTGAGCAGTGAGCTGGAGCCATGATGATAGCTGAAGTGCTGGCAGTCTGAAATACAGATATGCTGAACATCAGGAGTAATTCTTTCCTGAATAAATGCCATGGGAATGGCTCAAAACCCATGTGGCTTCTTAAAATACTCATCAGTTACCTAAAGGTCAGAAGAAAGTATCCTGAGGTAACTGTAAATGAGTCAAGTATTCTCTGACCTCCAAACTTCAGTAGATACCTGGAAAAAACAGGAAAAGAAATGGTATACTTGGAAATGGTGTACCTGAGTGATGAAGGACAAATTTTTGCTGGTATAAATGAGCCAGTGTTGTTGATTATTTTATGTGATACATAAACTTTTAGGCTTCTTTTATTTACAGCATAAATTGTATCTAAAAGATATCTTTCTAAGCCAAGCTATCTCACTTTGTCAGAATATGGAATATGTATTAAATGTAAATTAGTACTTAATACTTATGTGTATTTGTAGATATAGATAAGTCACCTTTCTCCTCTGCTTCATATCTCTGCCTCTATTTCCTATTATTACTGTTGGTCTTTTCAAGTGTATATGAAACAATATCCCAGGGAGGTTGAGGAAGCTGTACTAACACCTGCTTTTCAGAAGGAGTACCTGCCATTTAATAAATCATCAGCTTCTCTATAATGAAATATTTTTCGTACCACAAGATAATAATTTCTAGTAGTGTACAAATGGTTCATTGCAGAGCTATAACAAAGTGACATGTTTTCATTCTAATGACAAAAATGGTTTGCAAATAATATAGTATTACTGGGTATACAGAATGCAGCACTATTTGGGAAATATTCATTCACAGAGCCAAGTGCTCCTGCTTTCACTAGTAGAGGACAGCAGCAATATATATTCATAGCTGTACTCAGAATTGCTGGCATTCAGCTGCTGCCATCAGCATTGGCAGATAAGTGTTTTTTTCCTTTAAGCTGATATTTTTTACATTTGAAGGAGCAGAAGTGACAAAAATGAGGACTGTATTTATAAGATGGGAAAGGAAACCAAAAATGTGGCCACTAATAGTGTGCAAACACTGTCGTATTGCTCTAGAGATAGCAGCCTCAAATGAATAGGCACATTTAAATTAGAGAAAACAGGCAATGGGATAAAGTTTTCATGAGGAAAGGTGATAAGAGGAGGAAAACCAGGTAAAAAAACCCTCAGTAGTTGATTTTGAAACAAATATAAGGGTACATGGTAGTTGGGATTATAAATGGTAAGAGGAAGAATGTCAAGTCCAGTTTGTTAAGTAAGAAATGAGAAATAATGGTTACATGATAAAAGCCTGCAAAGAACCATAATTTCTAATTCTGGATTGTGCAAGTTGTGGAATTTACTGATTTAGACTAATAATATTTTTTAAAATATCATTTATTTCCATATGAATGCACCCATAAAATATTGTTTTCCCAGAACTAT
Source organism: Buphagus erythrorhynchus (assembly GCA_013400855.1). Lineage (NCBI taxonomy): Eukaryota > Metazoa > Chordata > Aves > Passeriformes > Sturnidae > Buphagus > Buphagus erythrorhynchus. Next base: position 1,993 of record VZTT01024848.1, on the reverse strand, counting down.
AGAAGCTCTTGTTCTCTGTGTGGTCTTGTGACCAAAAATGACACTCAACATCCATTTGAAAATAGGGACAGAGGCAGAGGAGCTATGATGACAAACCCTCATTTCAGGAACCTCAACCACAGACTTTCTTTACATGGCTTGAGAAAAGATGTGCTTCACTGCAGTGGTCTAAAGGGTGACAAACAGGTCTACACAGAGGGGAGAGAAACCCAGAGCAGCCCCCTCTTTCTTCATTCTCCATACTTTTCCCTGAAGCACCTTGCTAGCTCAGTCCTTGAAAGTTTTCATTCTTTAAGAAAGGACATATTTTCTTCTACCTAGTAATCTATTCACCATGCCTTTAAATCTATGATGAAACNAGAGTTGAAAATGTGACATTCTGGGAGACAAGACACAGCAGCCATCCTGGCTCTCTGCTGGTCTTGGGCACTTGCTTCTGCAGCTGACTGGACAGTTGGATAAGTAGGAGATTTGGGAAATGTCATGTAAGCTTTTACCTTAATAAGCATAAAAGGTGTCTTTACCTTTCTCTCAAAGGTTACATTTGATGAGCTAAAATACCCTTCAAACACAGAGCAGTAGCTATTTCTCAGCTCTTATTTCCTTCCAACTTTCATATGTCTTTTGAGAATAAATTATTATATTTTTTCAAGAACAGTAGAAACTTTGCAATGGAAAAATGTCATTTAGACAATCATATCTTTATGCCCAGAACATCGCCTGTGTCCTCTCTTTCAACTCTCTGTACATTTGTTCAGAAGCTCATCTTACTGTCTTTTCAAAGAAGTGAATAGCTCTATTTCAGTGAGCCACTTTCAGTTTATTCCATGTCTCCTCTGATGTATGTGAAAAATTGATTAGTTTACTTTAGACTGTGGGTTAGATTAATAGATGCCAATTCTTACTTGGAATATCATACTGTAAAACTGAATTTTCTCATAGTAAAATGTTCTCCTGTAACATGCTTGATCAAATTTCTAGGACAGAGTATGTACATGCATTTGAAGCTACTAAAGTTTAACAATGTTGGGAAGAAAAGTACAAAGGCCATGTTTACTTATTTAATAACATATTTTACCCTGTGAAGTCAACTGTTAGTAGATGAGGGAAACTCTGTGGATGTTGTCTATTTAGACTTCAGTACAGCATGTGCCCGTGCTGCCAGCTATTGGAGCAAGTGCAGCTGTGTAGGTGAGTGTGTGATCGCTAGCAAACATCAACTCAGAATAGCCAGAGAGCAGATGAAGCTGCCTGGGA
>VZTT01024843.1:4227-15742 GCA_013400855.1 Buphagus erythrorhynchus | reverse complement strand
GGGCGTGCGGGCCGGCGGCGGGGGCCGCGGGCAGTGCGGGGGCGCGGATCGCTCCGTCCCGCTCCCCGGCACAGCTGCGTGCGGTGCCTGCCGCCTCCGGAGAGCGGTTCTGGCGCTTCGGTCCCTTTCTAAAATGGTGCCAGCAGCCGCAGCTCGAAGCAAGCGTGTGCAGTGGCGGATACGTGCCAGGAGAGCAGGGAAGGCTCTGGTGCTGCCGAAAGGGAGGACAACAAGCTGGGTGTGAGGCCTGCTGACGGTTTTAATTTCTTGGGTGTGACAGATTCCAGGGAGAAGGAAGGGGGGGAGAACCTTAAGTGCTTGAAGATCAGATCCTGCATTAATTACTTTGTTCAAAAGTCTTTAAAGTATTTTTTCAGTGTTGTGCTGGATGATTTGGCATGCAGATTTAAAATAAAGATATTTTGAATAGGGTGGTATTTTAAAGAGAGAGATTGCGTGGTGATCCTGGAAATCTTTTGTTTCTGGTTTTGTAACATGCTCTGCTTTGGAGCAAGGTTAAGCCCGTTTGCTTAAAAGCAGCTTTCGTCCATCTCTTCTTGGAACATCATTTTTGCTCTTCCTGTTCCCCTGTTTTTTTCTTTCTCTTATTCTCTGGCTGTAATCAGGGAAATAATTAAAAATATGTATTTTCCTGTGCTTAGTAGAATTAGAGCATAACAGAAGGCGAGTTTGTGCCTCTTTGGCCTTGCTGCTTGGAAAGAACATGTTCTTGTCTAAAGATGTCACTTTAATTTCTTATTAACAGCTCATGTAGTTTTGATTTAAATTTCTCCAGTGTTATTTCATGGAACTCAAATTACCATTGATTTGAATTCCTAAACTTTAAAACTCAGTATTTCATTATAATATATTAAAAATAATACTAATAAGGTATTTTATATATGTATATTAAAAAACATTNTCATAATTTAAATCAGCTATTTAAAAAAAAGTAACTATGTTGGTCCTAGGATAAGAGGCTTGACTATAAATTAAGAAGGTTTTTAAATACTATAAACAGACTACAATCAATAATAGAAGTGTATTTGAGGATAGCATAAGAAGCCATGTGAAAGTTATGTGACATGTAATCACAGCCAGTTGGGCATGTAGTGAGTAATTCCTTAGCCTCCACCAAGTTTGGAGCTTGAGGGGTTTGCCAGCATGTCTCTCTCTTGCTTTTAACTCAAAATTCATGTAGCAGTTTTTTCAAACTGTTTGGATTGAGCAACAAATGGTAAAAGAAATTGCTGTATTTAATTTCGTGGGTAATTTCTAAAAGAGTTGCATAAAACATTAATGTGGAAGCTTCAGTGTTGTGGAAATTTATCTCTTTTAAAACACTTCTCAGTTTTAAAACTTTTCCAAACTTATTTTTTTCCAGAGCATTCATAAGTGAAAATCAACAGGTAGAAGTATCTTTTCATTAATGAAAGATGACTTCAGAAAGGACTTAACAACTGACAGCTGCTGTTACTTTAGTGCAGCTTAACATACCTGTAAATGATACCTCCAGATGCAGAAAACTGAGTTCTTGTTTTGTAGAAAATGTAAACAAGGTTCAGTTATTAGAATCCTGGGCTATCTCCACAAGGAGAGCTAATGCACACCTGGGTTCATCCTCACTAAACTTAGATGAACTGTGACTTATGGTTATTTTTGGAGGTTCATTATGGCTGACAGTGGGCCACATACGAATTCTATATGTAAGAGGAAAATGAGCTTAAATCTTAGGTATAAGCTAGTTTACCATAACTAGTTGTTCAAATAGTATTTTTTTTTTTTTTACTGCAAATTTAGTGAACTTCCTGTAGCTTTTATCAACATAGGAAACTTGAAACTGGAACAAATGGCCTGACAAGTGTATCACATTAAAAAACTGTGTTCTGCTGGCATATAATACTCTTTATAATGTTGAAGAAAAAGTTTGTATTGACATACTTCTTAGAATCTTGAAAATTCTGTATTTAACAGCTGGTGAACCGTCAGTACATCAATTACTAAAAAAGGAATTGAAGAAACAAAACTGTTTCATATGCAAAGGATGTGGAAGCCTTCTAAAACAAAGACGGCTTTTGTAACATTTATCAGAGCTAAAATGAAGTTATGCCAAGCTTACAAAATCACTTCTACATCATAAGATAGTGGTAATTTATGTTTGTAAGCAAATTACCCTTTTGGAAGTAAATTTGAAATAACCATTCTTAGAAGCGTCTTGTGACTGTTGTAGTTCTAATAATGGCCAGTGAAATGAGTTGACCATTACTGCTTCCCTCACGTATACCTATTTGGAATGCTTTCTAAGCATGTGCTCCCCTCCTGGGGAGTAACGATTAATCAGCTGTTTCATCTGAGTTTAATATTGTCATCCTTGAACTTGCACTTGGGTTACTCTGGGGTGGAGGAGAATCACAGAAATATTTGCCATGGCTAGTGCGCGTGGAATGCTGCAGGAAAAAGTAGCTGTTAAGAATTTGGACAAGGAATACGATGGAAGAATGTGTGTTTTAAAAGTTGTTGCTGATGGCTTAAGATACCTATTTTAATACATTTTCCTTGCTGCCATGCAAAGTAGTCCAGCCTATGTTCTGTAAGAAAATAATATTATGTTAATAGTCACGTAGATTACATAACATGCCAAGAAGAGTTTGTCCCTCTCTGGGGGCCGTGCCCAGAGCTTAGGACATGGGAGGGAGTGGCAGAGTTGTTAATACTTGCCTTTGATAGATATGCACTTGAAAGCCTGTTAGTGCTGACTTTCTTTGCCTAATTCTGGTATGACCTAAAGAGTTTTATTGCATCTGGAAGAGATCAGAGATAGAAAATACCATCAAGTAGAACCATCAAGAAAACTTTGCACAGGTACTGTCTCTTGATTGTGGGGACAAACCAGCTTCTTCTCAGGAGACATGGCTACTATTACTTTATTCCTTCTGCTTACAGAAGACTGAAGAGAATAAAAGGGGGAGAAGGGAAGATTGTCATCTGCTGTGAGAAATCACCCATGGTATAGGGGAAATTGGTGGAATTTGATTCTGTCATCCTACTGAAATCATACATCTCTGTTCAGATTTGCAGTCTACCTTGTTCAGTTGTAAAACAGTTTAGGATTGTACGATGGACCAAGGCAGAGCTGAAGGGACATACCTTCTATCCTTAGTTTAATTTTAAAAACTTTGTAAAGTGAGGGAAATGCATTGGCCTCAATGAAATTGTATAGCAGATTGTCGTGATCAAATACAACTAGCTGTGCTCACCGCAAGGGAAAAGTCAGAAATTAAAGACATTAAGGTATAGATTGTTTGACTCTACAAATTAGTATCTAATGCCAGTTTAAGAACCCTCTGTATATATCCCAAAATTACAGGGGTTCTAGTGTCTAATTAGCTATCCCTAGATAATATCTGACTGCAAATAGGAAATCAAAGTTGTGAAGAGCCATGTAAAGTGCCTTTCATCCTGTAGCATTCATCTTTTTAATTGCTGGCCAGCAGGCATTTTCCCTAGGTGTTACTAAGCCTTTCGAAGCTGGTTTCTTAAGATATTGACCAAGTTTATTATAGCACTGTTAGGTTTGTATATACCAGATTCTTATGTATCTGAATTTAATAATTTTCAGTCAATTTCTTTTTTTTCAATGTATTTGCACAGTCTGTCCTAGAACCCGTATGAAACATTTGGGTCTACAACATCCTGTGGCAAGTTCAGGTTGATTATAGTTTGCACACAGCTTACCCTTGTTAGTTTGATCAGATCTTCAGCTGTTGTCTTTTGACCATTTTGGGCAAGAGAGGGCACAATCTCTACACAACTTCTCCAAGCCATTCATTTTGTTGGCCTTTGTCTGACTTCCACTGTTGGCTGTAAGTAGCCTCTTCTCCAGAGTGAAGAGGCTGGTCTAATCAGTTGACAGTTATATGAAAGGTATTCCATGTATTTTTAACTTGCCTTTGAGCTGTTTTTTACTTTGACAAAAGTTTTTTTGACTTTTTAGGGTTGGTTTGGCTTTTTAAAGAAAGTTAACTAACTCTGCTCACAGTATTTGAAATGCAGGCACAAATTAGTTCTGTACACTGTCACAGTAGTGTTCTATTTATTTTTCTAACTATGCATTTGTCCATATGGAGCAATAAACAGTCCAATTGATCTAAAATAAGCTGTCCTATATCCAGATATTGTTTTGAGTGGCAGTTACTAGCTCAGAGACTGTGATTCCAATAGGAAACCAGATATTTTTCCTACCTGCAGATACATAGGCTTTGCTTTATATTGATCTATAAGCATTGCTTCTGCTTATTGTACATCACAGTCCTCCTCCAGTTCATCAGTTAGCCCTTATCTTCACTGGCATGACTTTGCATTGTCAACAATCTACATCTCCTTTTGTGAGGTAATTTATGAATATATTGAACAGCGTAAACAAAAGCAGGTTTTCCCCAGGGATCTGGAGGTAATTTTCTGCAGTGTGGAAACTGCTTAGACGGTTTATGGCTGTTCCTGAGATACTTGAAGGTGCAAGAGCTTTCCCTTTTTTCTCTTGGTTGCTTAGTTTCCTCAAGATTTAGGTGAGGGACTTGGAAACTCAAATAGAGTCTATAATTTAGTTGCCCTTTATCCATGCTGTACTAACCCATACTCTTAATAAATTCCATTAATTTTGCAGAGCAGGACTTCATAGAATCATAGAATATTTTGGGTTAGAACAGACCTTAAAGATGTTCTAGTTCCAATTTCACTGCCCTGGGAAGGGACACCTTCCACTAGACTAGACTGCTCAAAGCCCCATCTAACTTGGCCTTGAACATTTCCAGGGACAAGGCATCAGCCACTTCTCTAGGAAATATGTTCCAGTGCCTTACCACCCTCTCAGTAAAGAATTTTGCCCTAATATCCAGTGTAAACCTAACCTCTATCAGACTGAAGCTATTACCCTTTGGTCTATGACAAATGCCCTGGCAAAAAGTCCCTCTCCAGCTCTCTTGTAGCCCCTTCAGGTACTGGAGGGCCACAGTGAGGTCACCCTGGAGCCTTCTCGTTTCCAGGCTGTGTTGCCTTAGTGACAGCCAGGCTGAATCTTTGCCATTATATTATTTGTTTGTGTCCACTAGGTCTATTCTTAATTACATGGTTTACTAATTAGCGCAACAGAGATGTCAGTCTGGATCTTCCTTGAGACTCTAAATACTGACTGTGTTTTCTTTAGGTACTTTGTCGGCTCCAAAGGAGAGATTCTGTACTTTGGCTAAAAACACAGTTGATTCATTACTGCTTAAATGTTCACTGCTACTTTTGCATAATCTTAGACCCTCAACAATTTAAACTATGGAAACCTCTCTAAATTGTTGGACAGTGGAAGTCATACAAAAGGATTTTACTTTGCTTCATCAGATGTTCCTTTATATCTGATCATCTTTTGACCTTTTGAATTTCTTTTACCAGTCTTTAAGGAAAGAATTGATAGTTCTGTTGTTTCATTCTGTTTCATCTTGGGAGGCTGGGGAGCAATATATTCTTATGTCAGATTTCCCAGAGTGTAAAATTCTCTTAATTTTTCTCCTGGACACATGCAACCTTCTGTAAGGAACTTCCTTCCCATCAGAGTCCTCTCTCTCCAGTTCAGGTATTTTGAGATGTTAGATGTTCTTTAGAGCCCAATATTAAAAACTGATACACTAACTGAATTTCCTTGGTAAGACCTTTCTAGCCGCCTAATATTTTACACTTATATTAATCAAAAAGTACTCTAGTTGCATAGTGCTGTAATTTATTTTGGTGATCAGATTCTTGTGTGCTGCTTAGTATGAAAGATGAGGGTAGATTGAGATAATTTATTAAACAAGGAAAAACAAGGAACTATCACTGTTAGGCATGAAGAATTGTAAGCTGATAGTGTGTTATGGGAGTAGTCACAAAAATTATTCTTCAGCAACAGAGATTAGGGATTTTTTTTTTTAGCATCTAATGAGGTGACTGTGGATTTTAATTCTGATGGTTGGAGATTGTCCCCTCTAATATTTTAATTCATTGCTTTCCTGTCAGTATTATTCTCAAACAGTGGATAGATGAAAAGAAAAATCAAGACTTTTTTTCCAAGTCCTCTTCATCACTGATCTGAATAAAAGGATGGATTTGTTTGGATTTTAGGATTGTTGGGTTTTTCTTCAGAAGTCCAGTTGTTCAGCATATGCCTTTGTGTTGTGCTCCAAGTTCAAAGTTAATACACAGCCCATTTTGAGTCCAAATAATGGTTTTAACCAGACTGATAAGTAGAGGAAAAAGTGTTTGGTTTTGTGAGTGTTTTTCTAAACCTCAGGGGAAGGTTTATTTAGAAGCCTGTGTGGAACAACAAGGAAGTATGGAGAGCTAACAGAGTGATAACTCATCACTGTCTCATAGTGTGAAAAAATTAAGTTAATGAACCAGTCTTAAGCCGGACATATCTGGAAAAATATTGGCCACCAGCTGTTAAAAATATTGCCCTAAATAATGCTGCTGTTCACGGTTCTTGCTGTAGTCTGAGGCCTCCATGTTCCCATCTTACAGGGTAAGGGATTCTGTCAGTAAATACTCCATTTTTTGGAGAGACATCTCAAGTGAAGTTCTTTAGTACTGATCCAATTCTAAAGAATACCAGAGCATTTGAAGAATTTTTTTCCTTCCACTGTACCCTACAACACTGATTTTTATGTGCCTGAATACAGCATCTGTCTTGTTTTAGGCCTGCCACCTGCTTATTTTATTTGATGGCCTTTAGCTGCTACATGGATCTTCATGGCTAATAAGCTGTTTCCCATCTGGCTTATTCAGTGCTTAGTGTCTTAGTCTTTTAAATGCTGAAGTCCTTAATGTGGGGTAAATCTGCTACACAGAGTAAAAGGACTGCTGCTAAAGATGGAGGGGAGAGATTGGAGCACTCGTGTTGAGACCAGAATTTTACCTTTTAGGGGAAAAACCAGTAATACTGGAGCAAGTGGTTGTCTTTTAAAAGTAGCATAGGATGTCTTGCTAAAACACTTCAAGAATAGTGTCTCTATGATGATGTAGTAGTTGAACCTAGTCTCAAGCAATGGATCTTCTAATCAGTTACAAAAGATGCAAAATCATATGTACAACTGTCTCAATCTTGGTGTTGATTCTTATAGAAATACTTGCATACTTCAAGACAAAGGAATTTAGACATAAATAAAGTTGTGGGTTTTAGTATGAAAAATAGCCAAAGTACTGCTTTGACAAAAATGTGGGGGGAGGAGGGACGTACATTTGCCAGTAAACTAAGGGGAAGATCATTCACTTTTCCCCACCCCCCAACCTTTGTTACTTTGATGAAGTTTGCTTTCTTCCTGGAAAACAAGAATCAGTTTTTTAGCTGCCTTTCGCACTTGGAAACAGGTGTGGAACCAATTATTTTTCTCTAGGTGGCAGATGAAATTCATAATGTGAGGAAAAAGTCTCATAAATTGCCCTATTCTTTACTTGAATTCTTGTTTGCACCCCTCAGTGCAGGTGTAGAAACTAATGTGAAAACAAAATCTCTGCCTCTGTTTCTTGGGGTGATTTTGGTCTTGTTTCCTCTTTTATGAAAGCTAAATAGGGATTTTGAAATGCTCAACATGTTAGTAATAAAGCCTCCAGCCTAACATTTGCTAAAGGATGATGTCTTGGGTTATACATAGGATGGAAGATCTTGGAAATAGTTGCATTTCTAGTATTGCTAGCTGCATTTGAAGAAAGCTGACAGAATGTTTTAGAAAATACAACTAAATATTTTTCCCTTGAGAACAGGGATTTGAGAGATTATGGCATCTGAAGCTCACAATGTTAAAAAACAGAAAGTATTGCATATTGAAGGTCATCCCATTGATCTCCCCAGAAAAAGAATCTCTTCTTCCACTAAAAAGATCATGAAGGAGGTAAGCTGTTTGTGTTGTTTGTTCGGTTGTTTTATGTCCTCTGAGAAAAGTGAAATAAAGATTTAAACAACTTCATAGTTCTGAACAGTCTAAATCTAGAAGCACAGCACTACTAAATATTTGATGTTTGGATGTAAAATAGAACTTTTAAGTTGAGCAGCAGTTACATTTTGAAAACTGTGTTATAATAGATACAGACACAGATCAGTGCATCATATCATCCATATGAGCAGTAGGTACTGATGCAGTCTTACTCATGCCTGCTTTTCTGCTGTCTAGCCAGAAATGTTTCAATACAGGAATTCTGTCATGAAAAAGTTCTTTTTTGCCAAGAAAGCTACATGGCACAGGTGAGAGATGGAGTAGGTGAAATACTTTCATTGTAATGGATCTGTCATATAATCTTACAGCTTCATCTACCATGTTGGTAACATGTAGATTTTCACCGGATTCTTGCTACTCAAAATTAGTTTCTATAACCTCGTACCTGTGTTACTGGCTGAAGAGTAAGACAGTGGAGTACAGAGAAAGCACTAGAGAAACAAACTTACTGTAAGACCTCTTCAAACAGTGGTGAAGATGTCAATATCTGCTGTCTGTTGAAATACTGTATTAAAACTAACATTTTATGACCAATGTTAACAAAAAAACGATTATAACATTGTCTTGCTGATGTGCACAATGTAAATATTACCATTAATGCTAAGTAGTATAGACAGGAGTGTTTGACCCTTTTTAGTAATGCAGCTTTTTTTTCTCTATTTCCTTTCTCCCAGGGTAAGAAATCTCCAAAACAGCTGGCTTCATATACAAACAGGTAAGAGGGCTGTGCTGTGTGATATTGGAGTTTAAAGTGTGACAGAGGTAGGGAGGAAGGCACAGTTGAAATTGATTACAACACCAAAGCAAACAAAAATGGATGCTAGGTCTTGATTTTAATGACAGTTCTTGGTTATTATGTTTTCGTCCATAATAATGAGTTTCTGCATTAATGAAAGCAGAGAAGAATATTGGTGGCTTGACTTCTGGTAACCCAAGTATCATTAAGATACATATTGGGGGAAAAAATGTCTTCAATAACCTGAAAGCTGACTGCTGGATTCATAATTACGTATATGTATATAAACATAATAATGAAATTTATTTGGTTTGTATCAACCTTCACTAAAATAGTGCTTTATTATTGCAGAGTAACGGTTGGAAAAACGGTGACCAGTCCCCTTTCTCTTTTCAAAGTGGTATATTGTAAGAGGAAAGTTCATTGTTATACTCCAAAGCCTTGTTACAGAAAGAAACTGTGCCCTAAATCTAGGGGCCGTGACATGGCAAATAAAGAAAATGAACTGGCTTGTGCAGGGAATCTGCCANAGTCCAACATACAAATCTAACTTTCATTGCTGGCAATTCCACTGCACAGTCGTACACACTTGCTGAATTCTAGTGACTCTGGGTCATCTCAAACAGAAGGCCCCTCATCCAAATACAGCGCATTTTTTTCAGAGGTGGGTAGAGTTTGGAGAAACTTCAGTTTAAAAAAGAAATGTTCCTAGTAATTAGCTGTGAAAGTTTCCTTCCTTCAGATTAATTTCCTTCAATTCTGCAAATATCAGGTCTTGTGATTTACAGTCTGTCATTTTATGGTGATACAGTTGTCAACAGTAATAGTCTTGCCACTTTTCTTCATATTTCTGTCAGGTCAGAAGCTCAGATCTGCCAGACATAAAATTGTACCAGCACCAAAGGAGAACGTTGTTTTGACCTGCTTAGGTGTCATGAACTGGCAGGACACGTGTCCATATGTGTGTTTATAGAAATGTAAAAATGCTAGTGTATCAATGTGAATAAACTGGTGAGGTATATTAGGGCAATTTTCAATAGCAGTATCCACTTAGTGTGTGTGAAACTAACTTAAGTGTTTGTATGAGCTTTATTTCTTGTTGGGATTTGTTGAGGAAACACAGAGGGTGCTTGCAGGGCTTCTGAAACTGGCTAAAAGGTCAGATATGTAATGAAATGGATTTTGTGACAGTGAAGGCCATTTAAGGCCCTTAAGGTTGAAGTTTGCATTTCTCACAATAGATTTTTTTACTTATCAAGGTTTGCATGTGTTTAAGGTGAGGCATGGCAGGGAAGGTAAGAGACTATCACCATGCTGTCTTGTCATGCTGTAAATGTGAGCTGTCAGGAGAGAGCCCTGAGAGGCCAGTGGGCTGAGGGCTCGAGTCTGTGGCACTTCTGCCCTGTTTAATTTGATGGTTTCAAGAAAAGAGCAGAATAGCTGCAATAGGATGGATAAAGAAATGAAGACAGGGGAAGATTCATTGTTTGAGAAGCTAAGGACCAGATCACTGGCTCTGGCCACAAATGACTATTTAACTGGTTTGAGAGATGTGTGTGGCTCTGCAATGTTCATTCCAATCCAAGGTCTAATTAATTAAAATGCCTGAACTATATTCAGAGAACAAGCTTTTTCAGAAATGAACCTTTTCTCTCGGCGTTCAGAATAATACATGTAATTACTTGTGTATAAATTGTGTCAATAATCATCTAAGTAAAAAGTTCTCAGAGTTGGTGACAATTACAGGTTGATGCTCATGAATGCTCAGATACCTGTCTTAGGTGGTAAAGAGGTACAAACTTTATTCTTGGAGCTTTTGTGTAAAGTAGGTCTAATATTTTTGTGCCCCCTTTTAAGGGAAATTTATGTGTTTAAGTCTATTCGTAGATAAATTTCTAAAACAGACTTACCAACATACAGGTAGAAAAGTATATTATCATATACCAGATTATAAAGTAGCTTATTGTTTTATTGTTGGCTACTTGCGACAACTTTTTATATTTTTAAAAACATGCAGGTTTCTCAGGACCATGAAACTATGGCTCAAGTTCTTTTCAGCAGGAATCTGAGACTGAACGTAGCTTTAACCTTTTGGAGAAGGAGAAGTATAAGTGAACTGGTAGCCTACTTAGTGAGGTAAAATAAGTCTCTTCTTTTATAACCTTAAAATGATAGCAGTCTCAAATATGTCACAGTATTTTTAGCAGTTCCATGAATGTTGTGACTTAGTTACACTTTTTAAATCATAGTGGAAGCATATACTTCTACTACTAGTAGTAGGATCTACTAGTAACATTTCTGATTGTATTCTTAATGTTTCCAGGATACAGGATCTTGGAGTAGTAGTAGACTGCCTTCCTGTGCTTACAAACAGGTACAAAAAGAAAAAAGTGGGGGGTTAGAATCTGCTTATAACCACACTGAAGTTCAAGCACTTCTGAAACATCTTGTTTTTTAAGTTTACAGGAAGAAAAACCGTATGTTTCAGTTGGCTGCTGTGTAGATCTTTTGCCTTTAGTGAAATCTCTGCTTAAAAGCAAATATGAAGAGTAAGTATCAGCTTGGGATGTTTTTAAAACATTATTACTTCTTGGCTATGAAGAGCCCTGGAAATCAATGGTTGTTAGTCCTCTGACTCTTGTTCCCTCTGCCCCTTCTCCCAGCTCTGCCTTTCTCAGGAAATGAGAAGGCTCTGGAATGGAAGCTTTCCTCTGAACCTTTATGCTTTAACAAAACAGCAGTGCAGAATTCTTTTCTTCAGTGTTAG
>VZTT01024841.1:8269-24283 GCA_013400855.1 Buphagus erythrorhynchus | reverse complement strand
CAATAACAAAATAAGAAAACCAACTGTATTTTCACCCACCTACAGTTACAATTATAAAATTAATAATGAAAAGAGACAAGCAAGTTTTGTCTTTGTTCACAGAGCTTATGTATCACGTAAAAAAATTTAGATGATTGCTGGCATCAGTGCTAACTCTAGTCTGTTCTTTAAGGTAAGTAGGAATATTTCCCACTGAGACTGACTACCTACCCCAATGTTGTAATAATCTTTAAAAGGAAAAAGTATTTTCAATAAAAATCAATGGTTGACTGATTTGGGATTTTTTTTCTGCTGCACTTAGCTAATATGCTTATCTCTAGGGCTGATTTCATTTATCACTACAACAAAATATTAATTGAAACCAGCTGAGAGATTTGATACTGTCTGATTCATACAAGAATTAACTGTAAATTTCTTTGGTATTCTAGTATATAGATGTGAATTACCTGATCCTTTATTCTTTTAAAAACTAGCTTTGTGGTGTATTTAATAATCTTATCAACACTCATACAGATAATTTCAAATGCTGAGCATCATTCTTACACAGACTTTGGAATGTTAATATACTTCGTTTCTGCTAGGAATTTAACTTGTAAGAGTTGAGAACTACCTAAATATAGACCATTATTTATGGATACTTCTAGGTGTGCAGAATTAGTGTGCTAAATCTGTTCTACTGGGACAGATTAGCCCCAGAGTCAGCAATGCCCTGGAGCTGCATTGGCTTTGCAAAGGCATGTGAAGATGTGAGCACACATTGCATCCTGTGACCTCCTGCTAGGGCTTCAAAGCCATCTTTTATCTTTTATAATTGATCAGAATTTCTTATATCAAATTTATCTTTTATTTCATGTGATTTGTTTAAAATTTTCTTTAAAGCCATGAGATAATTTTAGTGGTAAGATACAACATAATGTCCTACATGAGAAAAAGAACACCAAAGTAACATCTCTAATCAATAAACAGGCTGCTGTCTAAGAAGCTATAAAATCAGTAGAATGCAGCTGTGGGCAGCAATATAGGATTGACACTGAAAGGATGCATTAAGGATGGCCATTAGACAGGATTCAAACAGGTTTGAAGATGATACAAACCAGGTATATATGTAAACCAGACATATACAATAGCATGAGGGTTGAGAGATTTTCTGTAGGTGTATGAAAGCAAACACAATTAAGAATGTAAACAAGATGACATAGGTAGGTAGAAATCTTACATTACTATTACACAGGTAGAGAAAATTAGCCATACTCTTACACTTTTCCTTCATGAAACACAAGTACAAAGCATCATTTTTTCTAGAAAAGCAGGTCAAATAAAATTGCCTAAAAGAAGTGTTTCTAATGGTCTGAATCAAAGTTTGACTCAGGTGGATTTACTCCCATAACCCCAAGCTAATGCTCTTTCCAGGCATGTTATGGCAAAGGGTCTGTCCATACTGCACGGTGTGCTTGTGACAGATTGATGGGATCAAGCATCACATCTGAGTTCAAGCAATTCACAAATGCATGTAGCTGCAGCCACAGCAGACTGGTCCACAACACAGTACAGGTCTCTGGACATCACACAATAAACCAAAACTATGGCTGATAAATGGCTGATGAGAAGTTAACAGTAAAAGAGGGATATTTTGTCACACAAACACCCAAAATGTTACCAGTAACTGAAAACTGCTTCCAGTCCTCCTTCATATTCCTATAATGAAAACCCTGCAAAGTTTTATCTTCAGCAATTCACTTATGTAGTAAAACTAACTCTCTGAGAAAGAGCTAACAGCCAATTGCTTTCATGGTCACAGTACACTTTTTTTTTGTCAAATTTTGTCTAAATCAGTCAGTTACCTTACAGTCTAGCTATTTATACCTGGTTTAAAAATGTTTTGTTATATACAGTTGTGTATATACAGTTTTATAACTGTGTATAGTTTTATTAACTATAAATACTCTGAATTTCTACAGCTTCGCAGTTTCAGAGGGTGAACACCCGTTGTCTTGCAACTGACAGGACTGGTCATCCATACAGGTTCCCCTGCAGTGAAACACTGCTGCATTAGGAAGTAAAGGAACAGCCTGATAATAAGTTATCTCTTTACAAGTTACTATCATCAACATTTTCAAAGTAAGACTTTTTTCTAAAAGATGTAGTCAAAAATCGTTACTGGAAATTCTCACAGTTAACCACAATGATGTGAACTTTACTACTATCCCTGGGTATTAGACAAAAATCTTTGCTTACTCAAGGAATTCCATGCTCAATAGAAAATCTGAAGAACAAAAGAGCTAAAAAAAAAACAGCCCAGTGCAGTTCAAAAGGTGCAAAGAAATGCTTAGGGATTCTACAATATTACAAGAATGTCTTTGCTGATCTACATGAAGCATGACAGGTATAATCCAAGCTGCAACAGGAAAGATTAGTAAAAATCCTAGCACAAAGACATGCAAAACACCAAACTATGCTGCTATTAAAACATCGCTTTTTGATACGTACGCAACAAGATTTCAAAATAAGTAAATGACTCAATATTGCTGGGGGGAACTTCTACTGCATTTCATATTACATTGCATCATTCATTAAGAACATGAGTGGAATGGAATAACAGTAATACCCTATATGTAATGAAATATAACTAATGGACTCTAGATTGAAATTCAGAAAAAGACTGTCTTTGTTCTTTCATCTGCCACTGATCACCTGTGAGACTTAGAAGTAAATGTTCTACTTGTTTTTTGCTTCTCTTTCTTATTTACTTACACTGTGTACTTTTTATGATTGAGACTTTCCTTGTTATGACTCCACACAGCACCAGTAGCATGGGAGGCTTGGAGAAATATGTACTTCAGTGTGATCCAGTAGCAATTTTAGTCATAATGAGCTCTTACATTTATTTTCCATCACTGCTTATTCTTAGAGCTTCAGACACTCTTTTACATACTTCCTTGCTTGTCCTGATAGTTTTCTGATAACTGTACTTTGATACTCACACATCCTAGGTCAGAAGTGTCCCGAGACAAGAACACTGCCAGCTGTTTCCTTCCTACACTCCTAAATAACCTAAGGTCAAATTAAAGTACATCTTCCTCCTGCCTAAAGGTCTGAAAGAACCCCCATTATTGAGTCTTCACAGCAGCTACCTCCTGCTATCATTGCTATCTCCTGCAAAGTGATGCTAGTTAGACATCATTTTGCTTTAATGCCAATATTTATCACCATTTTCCTGGACAATTCTAGTCTAGATGTTCAACTTGATACAGTTTGAACACAGATGCTCCGTCTCAGGTGGATGTTCTTTTCAGGGTACGTGCAACAACTGCCTGCTCCTTTTGAGAGTTTTTGGCCAAAGAAGCCATAAAGACATGAACAACACATAGTAAGGGTGGTCATGTTAAGAACGAAGGGTGTCAGTGGCACAACTGATAAAGATATGAGTAGTGTGAAAATATTTTTCCAGTTGGGAGGATAAGGAAAGGAAGGGAGACAAAATACAGAGAGAAATAAATCCAGACCAATTAGCATTTGCAAACAATAACCAGAAACAAACCTGGTCAGTCACACTAATTGATGGGCTACTTTTCAAGATATGAGGATGCAAACCTGGGGGTCCTGTGTTTTGGAAGACTTTTTCTAGGACTGTGTCAAGTGGTGGGCAGCGTGCAGGAGAAGGGGTGCAGGAGGAAACAGAGGGGTAGGCAGAAAGGGGTATAAACAAGACAATTGCATTGTTAATCAGTATTGGACAGAGGCTGTGAGGGGTTTTTATCCTACAGCCACTGTGAATGGTGTACAAAAATAAGCTTGAGGTTCTGGGGTGAGTGAGGGACTCAGAGCTGGTGGCTGGAGTGGGACATGGGTCACAGGCTGTGTGCCTGGTGTTGGCTGATGGGGTAGTGTGAGTGTTTGTGAAGGGGCCTCAGGTCCTGGCAGAGGTCTCTGATGGGCAGAGTCCACGCTAGTATTTAATGTAGGGTATTTGTGGGATGAGTGTGTGAGTGCTGTGTGCTTGTAGCAAGCACCCAGCTGTACCAGCAGTCTGTGAGGCACGTAAGAGGGGTCAGGATCCAGGCAGAGGTGCCAGCTGTGTAAAGTGGCCATGCTGGTACCCCAGGGATCTCACAAATGTCCATGTGCTTGTGAACTTGGAGAGCACTGTGTGTGTGCTGCGCTGGTGACCTCCTGAGGCAGCCTGTGCGATCAGCCGTGTCGGTGTCCCTGGTGTGTCCCTGTGACACAGACTCAGCTTCACTAGTGGTTGGACCTGCCAACCTAACAACCCTTAGCAGCCCTGACACACATCATACTGCTCCAGACAATCCATCAACAGTCATTTTGTCATTGGCGACAAGGGCAGAAATGGAACAATCCCTGTTCCAACAGAGAGCAAGAAAAAGGAAACCTGGCTTTTAATTTGTCACAGGGACAGTAAGCTGAAAGGGAGAAAACTAAAACTCTCATTTACTTTGACCCACAGATTCATGTAAAATGCCCAAGCACTCAACAGGTAGAAACTGATCTCTGCCTCTGGCACCATGTTTTCTTTTCTGAATTCTTGACAAAAAGGTATTTTTCATATTATCAACACAACAACTTTTTCCACTCAGACTGGAATGGAATCTAGCTACCAGAAATCCATACTTAGAATGTTCTTGCTCTTTTTTTTTTTTTCATTTTTTCTTTTTGCAATTGTTTATATTTTGAATTTTGCAATTCTCATTTGCAGTTTCTGTTTACTGTATATTAATTGTTTCTCATGAAAATGATAAAAATAACTTAGTAAACAAAATCCATTTTAAATTAAAAGTTACAACATAACAAAATGAGTTTTTACCTGCTTATGATTTGCTGGGAGAGGAAGGGAAAATAGACATTTATCTTTTAGCATAAATTAAATAAATTAAATTGTAGATACATGCAAAATAAGGTTTCTAATTCAGGTAAATACATATGATGCTCAGCATCTGAACTTCCAGGTATTTCAAAAATGTCAAGAGAAAAACCATGTAAAATAGTGTCTAACGACATAATTTTAGAACATCACCATCTGTTTCACCTTGTGTAAGGGATGTGAAAGTACATATTATGTATTGTATATTGCCATAAGCCAATTAAGGCAGGTAAACTCATCTTAGACTTCAACATTTAAATACGAAAATGTATAATAAAAGTTATTCTTTACAATCTTTAACGATGATTTTCTCAGTTCCCTCAAAGAGACAATGCTTTAGAAAAGAAAAATGAGGGTTTCTTCATTTCAGCCTCAGGAAAGAAGTCACTGGAGCTGTACCATTTATCATCCTGGAAGGTACTGTATGTATTTCAGATAACTGTGAAAATACCATGTTTTGTTCGATAATGCAGTAACTTTTAATTTGGTTCACTCTGCTTAAGATGGTGACTTGGATAAGATAAAATAACAGAACAGAGGAAAAACAGAATTGCATAAGACAGACCATCCTAGAACAGCCCAGGCTGGAAGGGATCTTGAAAGATCAAGTGGGTCAGCCTTTTGGGGGAAAGGGAGCCTAGATCAGATTACCAAACAAATGTTCAATCAAATCATGAAACCCTCCAATGGTGAGTACTCATCTGTAAAAAGTGCATTTACTCACTGTATAAACTTTATTTCTTATACTGAGATGAAAGCACTCCAAATGCCACTTGGAGCCATTTCCTCATGTCACCTCCATGTGGCTTTTTATAGAGACCCTCTGTCTTCTCTGTAGCTGCCCTTTTAAGTACTGCTATGCTGGACTTCAGCTAGTGCTAAAAGTCCAACCATTTGATTGACAATAGATAAAAAAGTCAGTCCTCTTACTTCGTTTGTCATGAACAATTTCACTCAAAAATGATTGAGAGATGGCAGATAAAGGGACTCCAGCCATCCCTGCAGTCCTTATGGAGAACTGAACACTGCCAACATTACAAGCTGCATCTGGAAACCTCCAGTAACTCTGTTCAGGTGCATTAGGTTTATGCAACCTGTCTTGCTTCCATTATCTCTTTTATGAGCCTGCTAAGTTCATTTACTTGGCAGGATTAAAATTTCAACACAACTGAGCATTTAAATACAGCCTTTTATATATTGCTACTTTGGAATAGATTTAAGGAGACAGCTAAATGCTTGGTGTGCCATGCCATAATCTCTGCAAACCCCAAGTACTGCATCACTTCTGTACTACAACCTCTTCTAACACTTCCAAAGTCCTGTAAGATAATATGCACTCCCTCATTATGTCTAGTTGTTTAGCTGTTGTAACTGATATATAATAAGAATTATATATAGAGATACAATCCTTGGAGGAGTTTTAACTAAGTGTGAGCCCTACCAGGAAATACTCTAAATTTGCAGCTCTCAACTCACACCGGTCTCCTTTCACAATTTAGACATCCACAAGACTGAGTCTAAACACATCCCAATATATAGTCATAAACCCACAGTATAATTGTTGAGCTCTTTCCATTTGATTCATTTTTGTTACTATTACTTAATACAAAAAAATGCCTAAAAAAAGTCACACAAATGCTCCTAAACTAGCAACAAATGTAACTCATCTCCATTTACCTCAATAAATCAGAAATTAAATTTAGTATTTCACCTCTTGCCAAAATTATTGCTGTCCCATTAAATAGGAATCTTTATGAAAAACATAATCTAGATGTTCTAGGATGGAACCGGGTTTGCATCTTTGCTCTTTGAATGCATGCACTCTGAAAATAATATCATTCCTAGGAACAGAACCTCACACCTCCCTTTCCAAACAAAATAATGCATTCAGACTGAAAACAGCTTTTTACTTACTGATACTAGATTAGGTCCAATGTAAAACAGCCAGATGGAAAACAAAAAGAAAAACATATTAAAAGTACTTATCTCCAGTATCATCCAGACCAGGGATGAGAGACTTCTTCTAGGATGTAAAGAAAATAAATTGAAACAGCTTATAGTCTTGACCACAATTAACTTCTCTATTTCTCCAGTTGGAATTGAAATAATTTTTATGTTCTTATGTCTCTGCCTTAAGCTGGAGAAACACTCAGTAATGGTGGGACACTTAGTTAAAAATTGTCTCGTACCACAGAATCACAGAATGGTTGAAGTTGGAAGGGACCTCCTGAGTTCAGCAGGTTTGATTCCCCTGCTCAAGCAGGGCCATCCAGAGTCCAAGACCATGTCCAGATGGGTTTCATATTCTCCAAGCATGGACATTCCATAACCTCTCTGGGCAGCCTATATCAATGTTTGGCAACCCAAGACGACAAAGTGTTTCCGGATTTTCAGAGGGAATCTTCTGTGTTTCAGTATGTGTCTATTGCCTCTTTTTCTGTCACTGGACACCACTGGAAAGAGCCTAACCCCCTCCTCTTCGCACCCTGCCTTTGTGTATTTACAGACATTGGTAGGATCCCCCTGAGCCTTCTATTTCCAGGCTGGACCGTCTCAGCTCTCTCAGCCTTTCCTCATATGAAAGATGCTCCAGTCTCTCAACTGTCCTTGTGGCATTTTGCTGCAGTCTTTCCAATATATCCATGTCTCTCTTGTACTGAAGAGCCCCTACCGGACACAATACTCCAGGTTTGGCCTCACCTATGCTGAGAGGAGCAGCCAAAACAGGATACTGGTCATATTAGTGAAGAATGAGGAGAAGGAATTGAATACCTCAGCATATTCCATGGCCTTTGTCACCATGACCACTGCTCATTCGGCAGCAGGTGCAGGTTTTCCCTAGTTAGCATGTGGCTGTTTATATATTCATAGTCTCGTCTACTGTTGCCTTTGTCATTCTTCCACAGTTTCAACTTAAAGTGGGCTTTGGCTTTGCTAACTTCATCCCCGTAAGACAGGACAGTAATTCTGTGTTCCTCATGGGTCATGTGTCTGTGATTTCACATTCTGGATACTTCCTTCTTAAATGTGACTTTTGCCAGCAACTACTCTTAGCCTCTTTTTCCTATCTTCCTGACCAGTGGGATGGACACCTCTTAAATTTGAACCTTGAATATCAACTAGTCTTCCTGGCCCCTCTGCTCGCAGGGACCTCATCTCACAGGACTCGATTTCAAGAAGATCCCCAAAGAGGTCAAAGTCTCCTCTTGAGAATCTTGAGGAATGTTTTACTTCAGACTCCTACTAGTAAATGTTATTAAAAGAAAATAAAATCTGGTATTGTAGAACTTTCTGTACTGTAGCAGATTAGTCTGTGTATTTAAAGAAACCTCAATCATTCATACCAATTCAATCTCTCTCTGCCCCACTAGTACATTGTACTTTAAAGTCACTATTTTATTACATTTTTAGGATAATCAAGTTTTTTTCAGTTTTTAAAACAAATGTTAAGACTAATTTTCTGTAAAATGTAAATACTTACGTACTTTTCATTTACTGAATAATAGGAGAAATTAAAATGAGAAAGTATTCCTTATTGTGAAATTAATGATCATGAAAATACTACAGAATGTGCATCAGTAAAACCATTATTCTGTAATAACAGAGAAATTTTATTTTGTTCTGCTGCCATTAAGTTAGCAGGAAAGAGAATTAAATAAGGTATACTTTCCTTTTAAAGAACAGTCGATGTAACAGATACATGAATGTAGTGGAAAAGTGCTTGACTTCTTTAACTTTTGACTTTTTTTTTCTTATTAAACCAATTATTCCTGCACCATCTAAATCCTTCTGAAATAATTTCCCACTGGCTGAAGCAAAAGCCATTGCAGGGAGCAAAATCAGGCAATTTTTTAAAAGCTGCCTTCATTGAAAACCTACACAACATGCTACAGAATTCAAGCAGATGTTTTCAGGTTCTAAGATTAAGGAAACTTTGTATTATTGTCTTCCAGTGGCCTTATTCACAAAACCTGATGCTCTTTAGCCTCACTGGAGCCTGAGGGCAGCAAGAATGTGATATAAAAATATTATGGTTATTAATCACCAACAAGTAAATCTATGAGCTTGTAGCAAACTCTGAGAATAGGATTTGTATTGCAGTCTAATCCATTATTTTTTACAATGCAACAAACTGAAAGGCTTTTGTCTTCAGGGACTTTTGAAGTGTACTTTCTGCAACATAAAAAATAAATACTGTGTAATCACATGTTGCCTACTGAAAAATAAAAAGTGAGTAGTGTCACTAAACAATATATGGATCTGATTGAATATAACAAGAATTATCATCAAAATCTTTTAGAAGTATACATGTGAAATCCTGCAAGGAACTGAAATTCTTTATAGAGATCCTCAGAATATAAGCACAACTTTTCTGTCTTATACTGAGCTTTAGGCAATGAACTGCAGATTGGACTGAGTAACAAAAAAGGAAAATTGTAGCTTATTCTAAGACATTTTTGCATCAGTTTGCTTGGTAATAAAATTTGTTTCTACATGCATTTTTAATATTTGGAAAATAAAGGAAATGCAAAGGAAAAGAAAAGGCAAGGCAGGAAAAACAGGGTGAAGGATGTTGTTTTCTATGGTACAGTTGTCTGTGGAAACTAAAAAGTTGTTACTTACTAAAAGGATGGCCATGAATACTAACTATCGCTCACAGTAGCCAAGTGGCCAGTCCTGAATCAGATCACTTTTTTAAATGAATTTACTTATTCGACTTTATGATAGAGAATAAATATAGGAACTAGTTTATGTAAATCTCTTTTATGTTTTTACACCGTTACCAAAAATAATTCAGAACACAATACATTCCCCTCCTTTCTGAGTCTGCCTAACTCAGTGAGTGCCTATTCCTAAAGCATCCTCTTTGCTCTGGAAGCTCTTTTGCCATTTAATTACAATCCACTGCATTTGCTTATTTCTGTTTTACACTCTTCTCCTTTGTAGAACGGCATTTCAATACATCTTGAGGTAGACAGGCATCCAAACCCTACCTAAGACCCCTAGGGAAGCCCCAGAAACTTGCATCATCTACAGCAGGTACTTGCAGAGTAGCAGGTATTATCTAAATTTTCTAGAATAATTTTGATGCCAGAAATAGGTGTCAACTCCTAGGCAAACCAAAGGAAAATGAATCTTTCTGGAACTGGAACAGAGAGAGTGTGTTTTTTTTCAGCTGAAAGAAAAATCTAATATATGCAGATGTAACTGTTTCTTAAAAAGCAAATACAACATCTTCCACACACCTGAATCAGCTCCTATTCACTCATAACAATCTCAAAAAAATCAGAGAAATATCTTAGAAATTTTATTTTTTCTAAAAGTTTAGCAAAACAGCATGTTTATAATGAAGATTAAAAACTCCATGACAAACTAATGCTATCCCAAGGTAAACCAATAAAAACTCACTTAAACTAATAAAAAAAATCACTACATTAAAAAACTACTATTTTAAATTAAGCAAAATTTAAATTCATGCTCGCAATTATCATATTAATAAATAATTTCTCTAAAGCCAAATAAGATATCAAAATCCAAACCAATGTATGCATTGTCTTGAGCATCAAGAAAATTTTGAAGAAACAGCTTAATTTAAAATCACAGATAGAGAAAGGCTTTACAACCCAACTGAAGATTAAGTACTTGTACAGCCACTGAAAGTTTTGAGGATCAAAATAATGAAGCACATTTAAACTAATTTCAACTGTATGTTTCCACCAAATGATTACATCTCCATCTTTGAAATCTGTAAAATTTTGCTACTTTGAGTTGAAGTCTTTCTTGTTTTATTTTTTTTTCAGCAATCACAATGTATAAAGCAATGAGGAGTAAAAAAGAAGAAGATTCCTAGGATTTTTTCTTTCATTTTAGTCACCCGCTATATGCAGAGCTTTTGTTTTATTTGAATTTCCTAAAACTCCCCTCTGAAAAATTAGAAACCATCTGGAACAAAGAAGAAAAAGCTCAGGGGAAGGAAATGAGAGCACTAATATTTATGTGACATTCAGCGCTCCTAACTCTCTTTGGATTTTTTTCTGAAAGTGGTTCAAAGACCTTCCCAGATATTTTGTACAATAAATTTTTCTAACATCAAATTACTATAAGATGTCACTATTTTCCTCTAGATGAAAAATCTCATTGGTTTCAAAGTCTGTTTTTGCTGCTCAATAATGAATTGTAGTCAGGTAAGTGTGACATGAAATAGCACAAATTCCCTTAATTACTTGATTTTGAATTCACTTGACAACTTTTCTACAGGCTAAATCCTTGTATTTGTTTTCTTTCATACTGCACTGAAAAACCTTGATTTATGACACAAATAAGACCACCAACACGAACTAAAAAATAACTTTGTTGAGTAATTCTTGCCAAGTGAGCAGCAGTCTCAATTTCATCATCCACATACATACACTTCTTAAGGCAAGTGCTTTTCTAGAGAACTTCATGAGCCAAGTCCTAAGCCAAAGTTTTACTGTCATTACTGCCTTTAAAGAGCTGCCAGGTGGAGACAGAGTCCTTAACGTTTCTTAAGATAATGAGCATGCAGCACAGGTCTCTTTAAGACCAAGAAGTACAAGAGCAGGTACCTACAGTAAATCTTTTTCCTGAGCTTACAGTTGAGAGCAATTACCTTTGTCAGTAACTGACAGCAATTGATTTACTGTGATCTCAACACTAATTATGCCTAAGGGAGTTTCTGTTTTGATAAATTACTATTTACCTTTTTATGTGGAGCTTAAATAACGTGACCACAGTTTTCTGAATAGCACTGACTTTTCATAACAATGTCATGCTGACAACGTCAATCTGTTTGAAATTACAAAGATAAGACCACTTACTAGTGTCCTTATCTATCCCTTTATTTGAAGACCTGTTAGTGATGGACATTGGAAAACATCAACAGAAGAGCCACACAGTCTCTATTAAGATGATAATATGAGGCTGCAGCTGCCTGAACTGTGAATTTTGGATTGCTTTAATGATTTCTTAAACTTTCAACTCTAATCTTAATTGACTCAAAAGAGTAAGGTTTAAATTCTGGGAGAGCAAATCTGCTTGAGGGAAGATGCCCAAGAGCAAGCAAACTAAGTTACACTGCAACTGATGTTTCAACGATTTACAGTAAGGTGACAGCTCCAAAATGCCAATCTTTATCTAAAAAACAGAGCATGAACTATTGAAAACTGTGAATTCTTTGACCTCGTATCATAAAAATCTAGAAATTACAAACAACTTCAATAAGATGCAAATATCACCACTAGTTAGGGTACACTTTTTTTTTGTTTGTTTGTTTTTTTGTTTTAAATCTAGATATAGAATCATAGATCACTGAAAGGTTATACAGCTTCTCTGGGCAATCTGATCCAGTGCTGTATCACCCTCTGAGTAAAGATTTTTTTTTCCTAAATCTAATTTAAAAGTGCCCTCTTAATTTAAAATCATTGCCCCTTGTCCTGTTCACTGCAGTCAACACATCTCAAGTTTGAATTAAGAAAAACAGTGAGCTGAATAACACTTAAGCCCAGAATGGTCAAATTTCACAGCTGCTGCATACTCCTATTGTGATGTTCGTGTTTTCCCTCTTCACACTATAACACAGAATCTTTCCAAAGTCCTTAAAAGAGGTGATAATTTACATCCTATATAGTAACAGATTTTGAACATGTGTTTACACACCAATCTCTGCCTTTATTTTATTTCAGTTGGATTTGATTCTGTCCTGGGGAATGGAAAATGGGTATGTAATAAAGCAGCCCTAAGAGGTTATGTTCAGTTCTGTAAAGCACTGAGTGACAGCAGAAGCTGTTTTAGGAGTGAATTCCATGTGAGACTGGCAGGTGTGACATAAGTCTGTAAGGCCCTTTCTGAAGGCACAGCTGATGGTCAGACAGGGTACTGTAGAGGCCTCTAAAACGGCACTTTCTGTATTTTGCTAGCAAAACTTATGTAATATCTGCTGTATCTTCTAAGTGTCTTTTCACATACTGCTGGATGTGTAAAACTATGGTTCTCTCCTCTCTGTGGCAAACCTGTAACTATCTTTCAACCACAGCAGATATTACTTTACACAGCTACTTGCAATGATGTTCTGACAGCTTCTGCCCTCTCTGATGACTTTGCTTTTGAGTATTTTAAAGCAAGAGGAGTGTAAGAAAATGTATTTGATTACAGGAAAAAGGTAGTCTTCTATCTTAGCCATTAGCAAGGAGAATGGCATCCCTTGCAGCTCCGTAACATGAACTATGGTAGCAATGCACTGTTAACTTATTTTTCTTCATTCTGATAGCTCTGGATCCTGATATCTTAGTGTTGTGTGCCACATTTTACCACAACTTTAGCTGAACTGAAGTGTATGTTTAGGTTTGCATTCAAGAACCACCTTCATAGCAGGCATTTCAATTAGCTGTCTTAAGCAAAAAATACACAAACTGTGTCCATCCTTGATGGAAATTAGCTGTACACTATGAGTTTTTCATCTCACTGAGTTTAATATAGTCGTTTTAAATAAAGTTGTTTTAACTTAAAGAGATTATACACATTCTCTTTACAAGAAATAAAGAGATAAATCCAGAAGACAACTCCATTCTTTAACAGGTTAAATAGATTGACCACTGCAAAGTTCAGATGATTCTGTAGGTCAAAGAAGAGCCTTTCTTACTTGTAGAATCGATATGGAGAACCTGGCTGTCTAAAGAACTGTTCATCTCCTAAAGTATGAACATGTTGCTCTGTCTCTTTCTCTCCACTGACTTTAAATGTTACCTGGGCATCTAGCTCAGATACAGACCTCCAAAGCTTTGATACCTAAATTTTGACAAAATTCCAATTCCCCACAAAATGCAGAATAACCCAGAGCCACTGTGAGAGGTCAACCTCCCTGTGAGAGCAACGTCAAATGGGTCTACAAGCACCAGTTAAGGAAGAGTATTGGCAGCCTTCAAGAAAATTGACAGGAAAAGGAAAATTCTGTTACAGAAACAGTAACTGACAAAGACATTTTACTCTCCATAACTGTAATGACAAGAAAATATTCAATCTTGTTAAATGAACAAAACAACACAGTATTCATCCAAGGCTATTACAAATTACCTCTGGAACAAATAATTTGGATCTCCCAAAAATATTTCATTCTGCAGAATTTCTGAAAGATACAAAAACATGTATATTGTAATAATAATAATTATTTTTAAAAAAGAGCTCATAAATATTATGTGTACTAACTGGGTATTGTTTCACTAATCTGATATTGATTACAGGCAAAATAATGCTTTCCTAGGAAAACAAAACATTCTTAAGTAAGAGTAAAATCACAATTAGTTCCAAGAAGATAGGTCTTCTTGGCAAGATTGCTACTTTATAATGAGATCACAAGATCTTCCAGTTCACAAAAGTAAATGAGATGAGAACTTAAAACCTTTGAATTAATAATTAAGATAAGAACAAGCACTTGAAGTAAAAAATAAGTAAATACCCCTCTTGGATCACTAAAATTAGCTAGATTCTCTAAGATCCTGTGCTGTGACTAACTGCATTTTATAGAAAAAAAGATAACATCTTTGCTGACACAATCTGCAGATGACATAAAATTGGTGGGAATACACATAATGGTGGGGTGAGGTCAATCATACAGCTAAATCTGTATCTTTTAGTAATATGTAGACATTTGCAGAGAGATTAAATATAGCTGCCAAACGCAGAGTTCAAAGGAATATAAGACAGGTAATGCAGTATCTTTAAATAATCTGATACTTAGGGACCTAGAAATATTGGCATACAGAGAGCTGAGTTCAAATAGTTTTTGTGACAGTGCATTTATAAAGTGTAAGACAGTCCTTGGGATCATATCACGTCAAAATTGATGCACCCATACATAAACCCAGTGAAACCAGTATTAAAATCCTGTGCCATCTTTTTGAGAAGAATGCAGAAAAGTTAGAAACAATTCAGAAAACAACAGCATCAAATCAATTCTATAATCTATATTTTATAGCAAGAGATTTAAGAAGTTCAGCCCAAATTAAGAAGTCAATAAATGACATGACAATGAGTAATACATTTCCACAGGGTTTTCCATATTTTGACAGCTTTAGCTGCACTTGAAAAGTGCCAGCTATGCCTCCTGAAATCCTCAGATACAAAGATCAAGGACATTCACACTAAGTTGTCACGGTAACTCATTACAGACCAAGAACACTCATTACCAGTGCAGTAACAACAGTTTATTTGTTTGTTTATATACATGTGCAATGAATGCCAAACCCCTGAAAATGGTAGTAAAAGTACAGAATCTTTAAAAGGGCCCGCAAAAATTTTCCAGGCAACAGCATGGTTAGGAAATATCTTACCCCAACCTGCATGGGTAAGAGATGTCTGACAGTAAGTAACTGAAAACAAGATTGAGTGAATGAAAGTTCACACTAGGCTACATATTAAAAGAAATAAGGTACACCTTTTCCAGGACAGAGGACACTAATTACTGATGTAATGTACCTAAAAAATACCACAAATACTTTATAATTTGAAGCTTTTCATTCAAGAACGGAAATCTCTTTGTAAGATATGGAAAAGATTAAAAAAAAACCTCATATCAATGCAAAAAGTACTAGGTGGAATTTGATGCCAAGTATATTGAAGTTATTAACATTAGACTACTACTGGCTTTTTAAAGCTCCCTGTATATAGTCTATAGATTAATAGATCCTTTAGCAATATCAAAATGTTTTCAAAATCTTTTACATATATCTGAATGCTTATGCACTGTTCAAAGGAATTGCATCTCAATGCTACCAAAACCAGACAGATGTCTACCTGTAAATCATACATTTTATGCTTCTTATTTTCTGCTATAATTTGGCATAAGATTGCAAGAAAAAAATAGGAATTTCCTAAAAAGTATATGAATGAAGCCACAACATGAACTGAAACTATGCTTCCTCCAGGTCAGTACTTTCTGGTGGGTAACCCAAAATGTTATCTATTCCAGCCAGTCCCTGGGGCCAGGTCACCCTGCACTGGTGCCCATTTTTTTCCCAGACACAACACAAGCGCAGCAGTACCAGCACCAGCTGGCAGGCAGCAGGAGCAGGCAGCAGCAGGAGCAGGCAGAGGCAGGAGCAGGCAGCGGCAGGAGCAGG
>VZTT01024839.1:24686-43398 GCA_013400855.1 Buphagus erythrorhynchus | reverse complement strand
GGCATGTCTTCGATGGTGAAAAAAAAAGTCCAACAAAGGAAAAACTAAAACAGCCGCTTTGCTCTCATTCTAAGAAAATAAACTTGTATTTATAAAGATTTTTTTTCATACTAATAGGTATCTTAGTCTATATTTATTCTTTTCCAACCAACTGCAATTATACCAGGTAAGAAACAGGACTGGTTTGAAACCTGGAAGCCCAGATAGAGAGAGAGTGCCAGGGCTTGGGGTTTTTCTTCACTTTCTAGAAGGACAGTAGAGAATTTTAGGGGATGGTGAAGGAATATTTTAGGGAATGAATGGAACTGAAATTCAAAGGACATTAGACGATGCTGTGATTTGGTAAGAAAGGGGATGCAGTCCTGACTACACACTTCTAAAGGAATTGCTGAAACAGAAATGTGTCAGTATTTCCAATGCAAAACCTTATGAAATCATTAATCTTATTAAGCATTTTAGTTGTTTTCTCCACTTGTTTAGGTTTTTAGGCATTCCTCCATGCTTTTTTTCTTTCAAGTTACTTTGTGTTTTAAAGACTTCCTTTGCACACTTGGGGCTAAAGTTCTTTCTTCTCCTGAAAGATTATATCCTCATAAATAATATGACCCAGAACCTAGAGTTTTAAGCAAAACACTGTGCATCTTCAGTCTCATCATCAAATCATGACAGGAGATAGAGTAATGTATCTGCTATATCTTACTCCTTGGCACTGACAGGTGTGATTATGTTTGGATGATATGTGAGGTGGAAATGGGTAGAATTCACATTAAAATGCCATTTAAGACTTGAATAATAACTATGTTTATAATAATCTGTATTATTACCATTATGATAAATATGTTCTACTTATGACCAGAAGACAAATAGATGCTTTCTTGTGTCATGGTGAAAACCATGTATGTTTGACTAGTCAGTGTATATAATTTATTGTCTCTCTGTAAATCAAACTTTATTTAAAATGAAGATTTTAAAACTTCTGCCTTTCATTTTTAATTTACACATTTTACTAGTTATTTTGAATTATGCAGAGATATATATTTACTCAAAATGGGAAGGAATTAGAACATATAATGCAAATATTTGATATACCTGGAAATATCTAACCAAACTAAAACTTGGTGTTACATCATACAACATGGTGTAAAGTTTCTAAATGCTTTTTTGTACCATTGCTCTTAGAAATTTCCGAAGCTGTTCACTATCCATAAGAAAAAATGATACTGACCTGACTTCAGAGGTCAATGACAGCTAAGAAATAAGGTTCAAGAGTCTAAAAATAACCAGTCTGAAACACTCTCTGAAAAAGCTATTTCAAACTGCACCATACCTTAATTTTTGTGTATATGAGAAAGAAAGAGATACTGTAATGTATTTTTGTCTAACTAAACTCTAGGAGATAATTCTCAGGTGTGAGGCTCCTGTAAGTAAGCATTGGAACAATTATTTCTGAGAGTAATTGATAAAACATGCCATCCTTTATGTAACAATTAAATCCACAGATCAATAGGGGTTTGATACTGATTTGCCTCAAAGGGCTTGGAAGTTTTCAACTCAAGGATTGAACGCTGTGGTTGGTGGTGTCAGGCTTCCTAAATGCTCTTCTGGTTCATTAATGTGAAATAATGTGTCATCAAAGAAACTGTGTAGTGGTCTAAACTAGTGTAAAGAGACACAGTTATTTGAACTGTGTGCATTCATTCCCTTTTGTTAGCATTGCTACCAATATATTGATTTGTGCCTTAGTGCAAGCTATGTATAGATTCTACATTGGTTTTATATATATGTATGTATGTATATATGTGAAATACATTTTGTGGTTGTAAGCTGAAAAAATGGGAGGGAACTCATGTTATCTTCAATTGTGTTATTTCATCATCTTTAGTGGGAAGAATTATTTGTGTATGAAAATACTCTTCATAAAGACCTAGTGTGTTTGCAAGGGACATTTTGTGGGAATTTTGCCACCACTGACCCATTGTAAGTAAGCTCTGTGGCTAGTAACATGTATGATTCTGTGTCAGTGAGTGCCATGTGTCAGAAAAGGTAGGCATTTTACATATGAAGAACATTTTTAGAAATGGAAAATCTGAAGCAGTTGAAATTTAACAGGCAGGAAACCAGGAGACTTTGCTTTACTGAAAGGAAAATGCTCCACAAGTGTCTGGTTTCATTTCCCAAACACGCTGTGTGGTGAACATGCAGTCAAACACTGAGCAAACACTGAGTGTACTTCATTAAAGGCTTGTTGGAGCTGCTGAGGTGTTCATACTCTTCCATGGGTTCCTACAGCTCTCTGGAATTTCTGTGCATTTACTGTGATGTTTTATTTGCTTTATAAAGTAGATGTTGGTTGATGCCATGCTATGAAAATGGTGTCCTCTCACCACCCACTTGGTAGTGCCTGCTGGCCTTGAACTCCATTCCCCATGAACACCCCTTTGGTGATGTGTTTGAGTCTAAAACAAATCAGTGCCAAGCAAGCAGCTGACTTAGGGCTCAGCTCATTGATGCATCTCTGCTGGATTGTGCTTTTCTCTTGCCATGAACAGCACCATTTCAGCTGCCATTGCCTAGACCAGCCTTTTTCTTTATTTTGAGTAAGTCAGGGTGATAATGTAAAATAGAGAGGAAAAAATGCACAAGCAGTGATTTGTTGAGTGTAAATGGGAAGGGAAATAAAACTCTGGCCAAGGGCTGAAATTGAATCTCATGAAGCTAACCTGGGCCTTCAGACTGATTTGTATTCCACATTCTCTGGATTTAATCTGCCTTGGGATTTGGGAGATATTTTTAAAGAAATGGAATAGTTTTCTGAACTCTGGAAGACTGAAGATATTTCCGTTTGAAATGGCCTTCCTGGCTATATCTCAGTTTCCCATATGCACTAAAATACTGGAAAATGTGCTTTAGTTCTTTTGTAGTATGGTGGGATGTAATCAGTCATAAAGACAGATGAAATGTAGATTTTTTTTTCCCATGCTTGGGTCAGTAATTATTACTGTCAGGAATTTTCCCTTATCACTCTTTCATATTTATCTAGTTCTCTGAGTACAAAATATATGGGAACTGCAGGGGGCAGGGGTACAGTGACTGCAGGAAAGGAAACCCACAGATATTTGCTAAGAGCAGCTGATCCCTGGGATAATGGCTTTTCAGCAGTTTTTTAAATGTGGGCCCTGAAAAATGTTGGGAGTGCAGTGTACTGCAGAGCATTTTAAATCTGCAAACAACACATTGCCTTTTCCTCTGGCTTTCTTTAAAGTGAGGGGCTGAGGTGCATCTGAATACGTCTCAGTTCTGTGTTGGAAAAAGGGGACATTTCCACAGTCCTGGCTGGTTTGTTTGCTTTTATGCCCTGGGGTTTTTTTGAGACTGACTTAGAAGGGGCTGACTTAGATGTTGGGCTCTGATGTCATCTGGTCAGGGCCCAGGTTTGGAATGTCAGGACACCTGGTTGCAGCCAGGACACCAAGCTGCATTTGCATTTTATGTACTTCATACACAGCTGTAGTTATCTTAGGGGACTTCTGTATGTTAATATTGAATATATGAAATCCATTGGAAATATGTTTAAGGAACTATTTAAATAATTTGGGTTTTAATAGATTTTTACCATTTTATATGTAATTTATTGTGTAGATTTAATATGCTCTGAATTTGATAAACAAACACTTGTATTTGCTTGTAGCTCACAGAACTATATGGATGATTTTGTGAGTTTAAGATTGGTAGACACATTTATAAGACTGTAAAAGTTGCAATGGAAAAGTGATTGGAAAGAGATTTGCTTGATTATATTAAGGAATGTATTTGGATTGAGTATTTCTAGATACTGGCCATGATAGCAACACCATCCAAACACAGGAAAAAAGAAGTCTTTTCCAGGATCCCCCCCAATACACTTTTATTGTTTTTCCTGTAGGGAAGTTTTCTGTCTTTGGTGCCTCTTTGTAGTGCTCAACTCGGATAAATAAAAATTAGGATAAAATAACTATTTACAATAATATATTCCTAATACAAATATATTGATGCCTTCTCTCAAATTAGTTTGAATTTTTAAAAAATAGAGCCCTACCATCCTGATTTGGTCCTGGCCTCCTATATTATTATGGTGTTCCTTTTTTTTTACTGGTCAGAACATGCACTAAATGTCTGTTAAATACAGTAAGTTGAATCTGGTACATTTCCAGACTGGCTATTTGAAAGCAGAAGGAAATTTCATGCATATAAATCCATAAAAAATTCTGAATGAATGAAATCCCAGAGTGATTGTGTCTGCTTTCCATTTATTATGTATGCTATCCTGCACAGAGCAGGATATTATAAAATAATATAATGCATAAGTCATGAACAAAAATTTTGTGCGGGATTTTAATTCATGGAAGGAAAAAGGAAAACTCTGGCTCACATTCCTCGAAGTCACGAACTCCTGAATAGAACTTTCACCTGAGGACAGCAGTGTACATTGTAACCTTGTTGTAAGGTGCTACTTTAAATGAACAAGTTTGTAGAAGGGATTCTACATCCTTTTTATACTCTGCCACGTATGCATATTTTGGTACAGTTAAATAATCCACTGTTTCAGTAATATAGATTTTGTCTTGCCAACAGAAGTTATTATTTTGGGTTTTTAAAAAAAATTTGGTTTAGGCTCAAATCTATATTTTAAGAATTTCTTAGTAAATATAAGAGAATTCTTGGTTTAGTTTAAAACAGGAAGAGAAGAAGAAATCTCATGTTACTTTATGCTGTTTACCATTATTGACAGATATCTGAAAGTACTTTTTAAAAGCAGTTGAGGCCATTTCCTAATAGATAAAATAGATCCTGAACAATGTGCTTGTTAAGTGCAGGGGTGTGTCTGATTCAGCTGCTTCAGGTTTCCAGACCATCCAGCAATGGAAAGGGGTGCAATAGGGTCGAGTCTCCTGTTCCCTGAAGTAGGATTGACTGGGGTCCTAGGGATGAAAAACCAGAATCACAGCCTGGCTGTGATTAGCAGCCAGTGCCAGAAGATAAGTAAATAGCAGCAGGACGTATTTCTCCCCACCATATGAGACAGAACACTTAAAAGGCAGAGCTGCTAGTAAGCTCTAAATAGAAGAGTCTGGAAAATAAATTCCTGCAGCATCGTTTTGATTTTCACTACATATCTCAGAGCTTTGAAGTTGTTCTGGCAAGTGATGATTGGTTTGTTGTTGTTGGATATCTCAGCATGTATTCATTATGCTTACAACAGACATGAAGATTGCAAATACATTGAGTAAACTATTTTAAAATATGCTGTGTGATGTAGACAGAGGAAATTTGAGGAATGTGTTTAAATTTTAAACCCTCACCACCTGTTTGCAGTACAAAAGAAAGCTGATAGGTGCTGCCTCCTTTTTGACCCTGAGTTATGGGTAACTTCTGTGGAGGGATTCCTGTAACAGGAAAGTTGCTTACATCTTGGGGTAAGTGTTTTCAAAGTGAAATATGAAGCTCCTTCACACAAACACACACACACAAAGAGTTGTTTGCTGTAGTCAACTTCTTATATTTTACTCTACATAATTTGTTATTGGTGGTAGAATTTTTCTGGATGTATTTATTGCACTTAATGCTGAGGCAACTGAAGCCAACTAAACTTACAGAGAGAGCAAGGAAAATGGACTAAAAATGGTGTTAATAGTTCACTTTCCCATCTGTCATCTCCTGGCAATATGCCACTAAAAGGAATTATCTTTTTTTTGAAAGAGAAAATCAAAGACTGAGCATCAGTAATGGCCTGCAGAGGGCAACTTTTATGTGTGTTAAGATGAACAGCTGATGCAGAAGATTGATTGTGTACTGGAACTTTAGGTTGCAAAACTTTGACCAATGTTTTTTTTAGGTAAAGTTCTTTGATCTGTGTTAAACCAGAGTTCCTCCTCTGGGTATTTTGAAGTGTTCACCACGAGCTACAGTATAAGTGGGTGGATCTGGCAGGAAACTACCACTTTCAGCCTAGAAAAATGATCTCCTGTGGCATAAAAATAGATATAAAATGTGGCACAGAAGCTCTTTTATCTCTTGAGTTTGGCAAGCTTTCTATGAGGATAGAAATTTATGTGAAAGTGCTTATTGAAGGTATTGATCAGAGGTTTACCAGTCATCCACTGAAGGAAAATTAAAGAATTGCTGTACAGGTGGCTTTTGAACCACTTGGGATTTGAGAGCCAAGAAATACATCTGCAATAATTGAATAGAAGTCTAAAGGTGTTAATTGAGTTAATCTTACCTTAAACAAACACAATTATGGTAGTTTAAACTAATTTAAGTCTAGTTATTTTTCAGAAGATTCAATTTTAGTTTTAAAGTTTTAGAACAGATCTTCATGAAGAATGAGAGAATCACTGAAGGATAATTAAGGCATTTTTTAGGGTTTGGTTTGGAAATGAACTTGTCTGTTATTGCAGGTCAGGCAATGGTGCATTAATTTCAGAGGACAATATGCTTTGCGTGGTATTGAAGAAGTCATTAGTTAACTAACATCTCATTCTTGTCTAGTTGCTTTTGCACTGTTTGGTGAGATCTGACATTCCCAGTGGGTCTTCATAGCCACAGGTCAATATTTTAGCTTTTGCATTTTATAAAAGTAGGTGTCAGTGTTCCAGTTTTATTGACTCATGCTGTTGAGATGAAGGCATCCTGCAAAGCATATGCTGACTATCTAAAAAATGTCAGTTTTGTTAAAAATAACCAGTTTACATGTATGAAGGCTTTTACATACCAAAATGGCAATAAGCATCTCTAGAAGGGAAAAAAGTAATCAGCCTGATTTAGTAATTAGAGACTAGTTATTTCATAAAGCTTGGTATGCTGACTCTCCAAACTGTTCCATTGGTGTAGGCATCCAGACAGTTCCCCGAGGAGCTGCTGGCTTGCTGCAGTCCGGGCTCAGCATCCTGCTGGCTCTGTGCCATTCCAGCCTTGCTCTGGGATCCCTGCTGGAACTGCCCCAGGCTCGAGCTCACTCTGTGAGCAGAGTGCAGGTGTGTTTGGAGATGTCCATGCAGAAACTGCATCTGCCTGGGCAGGCAGAATCTCCTCCACAGATCTTAAATATTCTCCTGCTGCTCTCTAATTGACTCAGCAGGAGATGGAATTTATCACTTAGGGCTGGTTTGCTAAGCATTGCAAATTAGGCTCAGGTTGGGTATCCCATGCTGCCCTGTGTGCTAAGAAATTTGTAGAAATCACTGGTTATGAAATGCTCAGGAGTGGCTCTTTTCAACATCACCAAACCTTACCTGGATTTCAAATCCCAGACCATGTATTCTCACAGGCCATTGTGGTTTAGTGAAGAAGTTTTGCTTCCCTCTTTTATGATCTGAGGTGGCATCTTTGGCGTTGAGCTAAAATAATTTCCTGTTTGTAGAGATGGGGAAGTTCCCACTTGTTGAAAGGAGCATTAGATGTGTTAAGGCTGAAGCTCGTGCTGTTTGAATAACTGCTTAGTGTCTGTGCTATGTATTGTGACTTCAGGTTGGAAGTGGAGTTTCAGAAGGCAAACATGGAACAAGCATTGCTCACTTCTATAGGTGGCAATATATAAAAAAAAATATATATACATACACAGTGAACACAAAAGGTTGGAGGTCCTTGTGTATTTACAACTTTTAAACCTAAATGGTCAGTCAGTGCTGAAGAGGGAATTTCACCACTATGAAGAAGGCAGTATGATGTTTATCTGTAAGCCATGGGTTACATCCCAGAACTTTTCTCCAGTATTTAAAGAATAATTCTTTCAAACTATTTGAGTGAACTACTTATTCCATAGCACCAATAAAGGATCCTATAAAATTATATAGTTTGGAGTAAAAAAAAAAATCATGTTGTCCAAATGTAAATACGGGTATGTATAAACCAGCAATTTCTGTAGCACTTTGTTAAATTTCTGAAAGATTATTCACTGGATTCTTGCATTTGGAGGGGAAAGTAACTGTCAGACCATGCATTATGTGACCCTTTTATCTCATACTTCATTCACTCTCACCACTTTACTCTCAAGCCCATTATTCTGTGTTTTTATTGATTACATCACTATTGAAAAATGTAGCGTTCCTCATAATCCCAGTCCTTCCAGAATTGTTAAAGGTACCTTTTCGTTTTTTGATGGCTCCTCACCTGTCTAGGTAGAGAATGTGGTCTCTCAGGGAGGTTCTTGTGGATACTTGGTTCCCATCTGTGTTTCTGGATAATGTCAGTGGGGTCTAATGTGTCTGGGGTGGTCTAATGTCTTGTCTGTTTGCATGCTGGAAGTCTTGGGGTCTCAGAGATGCAGACTGAAGGGTATTGT
Organism: Buphagus erythrorhynchus; assembly: GCA_013400855.1. NCBI lineage: Eukaryota > Metazoa > Chordata > Aves > Passeriformes > Sturnidae > Buphagus > Buphagus erythrorhynchus. The sequence goes on along the minus strand of VZTT01024839.1, from coordinate 35,078 downwards.
CTGGTATCCACACTCTCATTTCCTAACAGGACAGAATCTTTATTATTCTTTAGTGCCTCAGCACTAAACCTCAGCTGTGATTTCTGTTACTTAGAGTTTGAAATTTTTACATTATATCAATATTCACATTGACTAGAAATCTTGTCCTAGGATTGTTGGGGGTTTTTTGAAGGCTGACTACAATTTGGTTATTCCCTCTTAGTGGCCAGGGATCATGGATCCCATTACACCTTGGGAGGTTGCACTGCCTCTTACAGTGAGATTTAGTGGATGGGCCTCAGTGATATTTACCTGGACCTGTGGAAAGGTGTCTGAGATCAGCTCTAGTACAAATAACTTCCTTTCCAGTTGTAAGAGTCCTGAAACTGCTGCCAAGCCAAGTGCAATGAGGCATGAGTCTCAAGCAAATTGCATTATGGATAATAAGAAAACACACTAAGAAATTATACAGAATTGAAATTATTTTTTGAGAGAAATAATTTAATATGTTCAGCATCCAATCAGTATACTGAGCTCTAATTGCATATCTAATATTATTTCTTTAAAAATGAGCACCAACTGGCCTACTAATATAATAGTTTAGAAAATATTAGATTAGCAGCATAAAAGGAAATATTGTTTGAATCAGATCTTGAAATGTAATTACCAAGTGCTGTCTAGTCATTATGGAGATTGTGGTTTCTGCAGATGTATCTAGTAGTGTACATACGTGATCTGTACTAAACCAAAGCTTTCAATTCATTTGACAGGTTATATAATAGAACCAATAAATGCCGATATCTATGAATGATTTTTATGGTGTAATAATTTCATTTGGATCATTTGCAATCATTACTATCAAATGATGTCTTGTTTTATATTTAGAGATTGTGTATTTGCTGATGATCGAATAGAAACTAGCAAGTGGAGGTATTTCTGGGTTTTTTATTCAAACCTAAAGAATACTAAGACTTTTAGCCTGTTTCAATGGCCAGATACTCAGCAGCTATGCGAGGTTATTTTTTAGAATGGACACATCTTATTTATGACTAGTCCTTTATTAATGCCACAACTGTATCTCACTCAGCAGTCACTTTTCTGATTTGTTGGCAAGATTCTATGAAGTACAACAAGCAACCTCTGAGCTATGTGCTTTTGTAAGTTGTTATATTTGATTTATAGACTGTATGGAGTGTAAAATGCACTGCTCTGCTTAATATCAAAAGTGTAAGGGGCCCTAAAACACCAAGGCTGTTTATATTCTTCAAGTGTTGATATCCAAAGAATGCCTCAGAGTGAGGTTTGCTTCGAACACAATGTATTTATAACTTTGTTAAAATGCTGCAGCCAAACATGTGGAACTTGGGACTCTGTAACTCCTATTGTTCTTCTAATACATTGCAAGGATATTTTGCATCCTGGAACCTTGTTGATGCAGCTTTGTCAAGTAACTATCTTCTAAAATATGACTGGATAGTTTACAAAAATGAAGGTATACTTCGTAATACCAAAAGAAGTCTATGTTTTGGCATAATATATTTCAAGAACTAAGTCAGACTGACTTCTGGTATTTGCTTCTGATAGGAAAAAAAATCAGAAAAACAGCAAATTACACTGTTCTGATTTTAAATTACTAGATTTCTAAATTGGTGGGTGTTTTATTAAAACTGAATCAATGTGATTTCTATGTAATATAGCAGTTTATCAGGTGTGCACAGTGGGGTACTTCTGATCTTGAAAATGAGCTTCTCTCTGTCCTACAGTACATTCACAGGGAAGATTCTCCATGAACCCCTAACCAAACACAAATTTATATCAATTTCATGTGTTAGCATTTACAGGTTCAGAATTGCAGAGGAGGCTACAGTCCTACTGATATGTCACAGAACTCAATACTCAGCTAAATTGGTTGTTCACTCAAATTTTTTTCAAAAAAAACCCCAGCCAAACCCAAAAACAACAATCTTCAATTTTCTGAAAATTGCCTATTGGAGGAATTTCCCTATTAAAAACCCTATGTATGTAGCTTTAGGTGGATGCAACCCTTGTTGCACTTTGTACATTTTCGTGGTTTTCATATGAGAGTAACTGCAATAGTTCATGGCATCTGATACAAATTTAATCTGTCATGTTGACAGTGTTTATTATTCATTTTCAGTGCCTTCTATAACAGTAAGAAAACCAAAACAGCCTGCCAACCACAAATAAACCCTGTCAAAAAATTTCCCTGTCAAGCAGTGAGCAAATTCCTTGTCAAGAAAGGATTTGCGATCCAAATATAGGAGGAAATTCAAATACTCCAAAGTTTCTAGCAGAAGAACAGAGAGATAGTCAATGTGAATTGTAAATGTACAAAGAGGAGCCTGATCCAAATTTGTTGAGGCTAAAAAATGTTTTTGTAGTTGTTAAATTAAGGGGGTAAAAACTATAATGTTAGATTCTGGGTTAGATCTAGAACACAGTAAGAGGCACATTGTTGTATTTCTTTTTTACATATGTCTTCAAAGTAATTGATTTTCATTAGATAAAGTTAGTGAAAATACATTAAATTATCCCAGGCAATCATCAGTCCTAGATCAAAGCAGTCAATGCTTCTGGGAAGGACAAAGCTGAACAAATGTTTTCCAAAATGTATCTGAGTGTGACTTTTTACCTTGGGGTTTGTTTCGGCAGTAATGAAATCTGTGCTGGCTCATCCATTAGACAGAGATTTTTACTGAGCTTTTTTAAGGACTAACCTTTCCATCTCTCACAAATAGCTGTCTTATCTGTGTTATTTTCAGTTTCAAACAGGTCTTATCCTTGGTTTATGACTATTTTTGAAAACATGTGTTGTATGTGCATATTTGTGCACGGATGGCACAGTGTTTGTGCGTGTCGGACAGCGCAGGACAGAGGTGCTGTGGGCTGGGGCTGTGTCAGCAGTGCCTGAACAGCCATGGGAGCTGGCTGAGCTACCACCATGCACAGCCACTCCTGTCAGCAATCTGCTGGGACACCAGCACACCCTCTCCTGGGCTGCCCCCACTAACACATCCCCTCTCTCTTTTCCAGCTCTAGCTCAAGAATTACTCTTCCCTCGGTTTTTCCAGGTTACTGCTGTGATTTTATCTTGCTGGTTGGGGTAGAAATGTTGCCTGCCAGCTGGAAACTGCTGGAAACAGGGAGGCCTTTTATGGAAATGCTGACACAACTTTATCTATAGCATAGCAGTGTAAACCATCTGTTTCCAATAAGGGGCTTATTATCTTTTCTTGTCAAAATTATCACTACAAAAATATTTTGCTCTCTTCAATATAAAGGTTCATTCTTATGTACAGTTATGGACATGATAAGAATGGACTTTATGAAGGATGATTTTCCCTTTTGATACTGATTTATGCAAGTTTATTTCATTGGCAGAGGCAAAAAGCCATATTCCTTTTATATTCTCCCAGTAAATCTATTTAGGTAGTTCTTCAGGGATACTACACAGAGGACCACACTTAGACATGTGTCTTATTCTGTGGCTTTTAAAATTGCTACAATTTATTGTTTAAAAACTGGTGCCCAGGTGACTGTGCTGAAGGCAGTGGTAAACAGTGGGAGAGTCTGTCAGTGAGGACGTTGATCCATTAACCTTGGTCCAACCTTAACTCTTCACACAAATTCTGTATATTTAGTCTGTGAGAATTTGTCTGGTTTTCTCTCTTGCTCACTTAATGCAGTTCTGTCTGTTATTTTAACATGTGCAATAGTAATATTCATGAGAACAGGTAGAGGTTAGGAGAGCACAGGCCTTGAAGGATTTTACTTTAAACATTGAATAAGGCCCTGGTGAATAGAAGCAGAGAATTAATTTGTACGGCCTTATCAACTCAGTACTGAAGGCCTGCTTCTTGTGGGTGGTCTACTAGTGTCAATTTGTTTTATTACATGCATCTAGTATATGTTGCAACATTACTGAAAGCCTGAGCTCTCACATGAAGTTTTGAAAGCAGCTGGGCAGAAAGCCTCTCCCAAGGAGATGTTCATTGGTGCATCAGCAGTTCACTTTTGGATCACAGCTGCCTTTAAGGCAGAAGTTACATTGTACTTGAAGGCTGGTGAAAAGCTGTTTTGGAGTCCTGGCTGTTCATGGAGAATTTGGGAGGTCTGGGTGTGGCACACAGGTGAGGCAATTGTGCCTGGATGAGACGCAGAGCTCAGTCTCACTGCAGGTACCACACAGTCTGGCTCGTTGCTCGTATCTTGCCTTGGTGTTCGTGCACATCAGTTGTGTCTCTCTTCTGTGTTCTAGCTCCACTGTAGGACACTCCTCTCTCTGAATGCTCTTGTCTTCAGCACTGGTGTGCCTCTTTAGTGGGCTGAAATTGTCACTTCTTAAGCCCTGGAGTGCATTTTATTTGAGAAAATTTGTTTCTAACAACCCTTTGATGAATTTGATTCCAAGCCTACCAACCTGGTAGGGTTAGTGATAATACAAAATAATACAGTGATGACATATTTAGCCTTATTTGCAGAAAAGATTGTTGGCAGTAGCTGCATGAGGCTGTGTTAGCCCCAACCACTAGTGGAGAAGGAGTTAGTGAAGCAAGGCATTGGCAATATTGCATTTCTTCACCAGTAAAAATAAATCTAGCAGTAGGATACTGCATTCTGGAAATTGTCAGAGAGCTCTAGTGCGCTTTGATGGATAGATGCCAGCTATTTCTAATCCTTTGGGAATTGTCCAATAGGTACATATCTATGTGAAACACAGTTCCTGATCAAGGGAGTGAAAGTCAAAATCTTTAGCTAGCGTTAACTGAAGAAGGCTCAGTCTCCTGACAGCTACAGATTTCTCAGAGCTGACTCTTCACATCACCTGTGAATGCAACATATTTCCAGCCTTTTTCTTCAAGATAAATGAGTAGTTTTAGTGATGCCCTTGGTGATTGTAAAGTTCTGAAGGAGCTAAAAGAACAGATTTGTTTCAAAAGCTCTGTTAAGTCTGAAGTATAACATCCTTAACTGATTAATTGAATTGCAGTACCAGGTAGAGGAAAACACCTTAATTTACAGAGATGTTCCAGTCTTGTTTTACACAAAAATGCAAGTAGTGACCCAGGCAATAAAGCCATGTCTTAAAGGAGTTGAACATAAATATCTTACAGGCTTTGAAGAACCAAGATAATGATCTCACTTCTGTCCTTTGATGATAACAAGCATTGGTCTTTACTGTTACCTGGAGTGTATCCCAACATGTTCAGTACTTTGCTGAACTGGATTCATATTTCTAAATTCACAGTAAAAAAGAGTCAAATGATTGTCTATTTAAGATGCTGTGGTTTACTTCTTGCTACAGAATTACTGATATTTAAAAAGTCTTGTTGAGCAGTTCTTGAATGGGAAATTGTCGTGTTAAGATGTCTTCTTGGTGCAACACTCAGATGTGTGAGGTGGTGAAGTAAAGCAAATATATGGTTTTTCCTTAGAGAAAAGGTTTAAAAGAAAGAATTTGGGGCTTGAATGGAAAAGTTGAAGTGGAAGGATTTTATGGTTCAGAAAATGAAAATATGTAGGAACTTAAAAAGATAGGAAGTGAGGGCACTTTTTGAGGAAAAATAAGACCTTTGAAGACTCTGGGGAACTTGTGATAAGCTGGAGTTTATCTGAACCAAGCAAAACGTTATTTGAGCTTCCCCAGGGAGGGATTCGAAAAATTCTGCAGAGATTTGGTGAATGGACTTGTATTATGTTTGTATGCCAAGCTGCTGTTTCAGTCACAGTACATTGTTTTAATGCAAAGCCAGCAATAATTCCCTGTTCAACTAGAGCCCACAGGGCCCTAAAGTGAACCTTTATGCCCTTTATGAAAGTCCTGAACTGTAAGGTTGAAGCAAATGATTGGGCTGTTATTTTTTGTTTGTGTTGCAGTCTTAAATGCTGTGTTAAAGATGCAATTTGAGATGCATTTCTTGTACCACAGATAATCACTTCTAATGATCCACTGCATTAGAGAGGAAAAAAATAACTATGCTGAAAGGTGTTTTTAGTGAGTTGATGTGATGCATCTTGAAATTTCAATGCCTCTAAATGTAACACGATAATGCTTTACAAGGGATTAAAACCCACTGACATTAATAAGTGTCTTTTGATGCCATGGGCTCTGTCCCCAAAGGTTTATCATTTAATGGCACTGAAGACTTAAGTAAAAAAAAAAAGCTGTTTTTCAGCTGAGTTTGTGCTGCATTCTTTCTTTGAAACCTTTTCTCTAAGGAAAAAATATGTATTTGTTTTACTTACTATCATGTAAGTTTCAAGATGGCTAAACTAAGACACTTTGACTGTTTAACTGAGTCAAAGGTGTTGTGCAGGATTCCGAGCTTCCAGCTGGTGATTTCCACTTCAGAGCCCAAAGTCTGTTAGAGCCCAGTTTTATGTAAGGGTTTCCTGTATTGTTTATACTGGTTACTGAGTGCAGTGAAGGCCAAATTTTGATACCAGCAATGGGACATAATTACACTAAAGTGTCCACATACCCTGGTTTGCTCCCTAGGAGTGATCTCAAGCCTAATGTTTGAGTTGCATCCTTTAAACATGGATGCTTCTCTCAACCACATACAGATTTCCATTCTTTTATAGAAATGCTTTATTTCCTCTTTTGTATTTTATGCATTTACATGAACCTAATTTCAGCTCTGCTTTGGGAGTTAAGTGGTGCAACAAGATCTCAGTATTCAGAGTGCTTTGCTTTGGAAAAAATGTTATTGTAATTTGGATACTGTCTCCTTGGGCTTTTAAAGGCTCATGTCAAAGAAACAATAGTAGGGTAAAATTAAAAAGATCTGAAAAATGATGAAGTAGTTTTGAAAGGAGGAAGTAAGGGAAATACTAAGTAGATTAAGTTCAAAGCAAACAGTAGCTGGAGGTGATGACGGCTGGTTTGTTTTAAACTAGGCATCCCTGCTTGAATTCTAATTCATTCCAAACTTTTTAGTATGGATTATTTGCCTGACAAAGTTCATAATGCTTCTTCCCTGAAGTATGGAACGATATCTAACGATTAGGAGCAGGAGAACCTGCAGAAAAGCCTTTCATTTCCTCTGTCCCAGAAACCATAATCCTGCAGAAGAGCAAAATAATGGCTGGTATGTATCCATTTATCACTGCTATGCATCTAAATGACAGGGTGGATAGTATGTCTTCTTTGCTGACCTCTTTATTTTCTTTTTTTTTTTTCTTTTTTTTTTAAACATTTGGATGGACGAAGAATTGGGACAGTACCAAAGACAAGATAAACATTAAATGGAAATAAAAATATGTAACTTTATTCCAGTGCATCATACAGTAATAGTATCTCCAGGTGGCAAAAATACCTGCAGTCCTTTTTTCATGTGATTTTTCTTATGAAGTTAATGTTGCCTTTTTCTACTGTTGCATCAAGGCAAAATAAGAATATGGGTTTTGCTTAAAATTCCTTCTTAAATTTAATGAAGTCATGCAGCATTCTGAAAATGAGTGAGGATGTTCTTCACCTTGACCTAGCTCTGTTCTCTTCCAGTGGGATTTAAAGTACCCTGGTCTGCAAACATGAGTCTACTTGGAGTCATCCTTGTTGCATTGTACAATCACCAGCCTGTGCTAGAGGGGAAGCTGCTCTTAAATAACTTGAGTTTTCCCTTGCCAGCCTGGATGAATTGGGGCAACCTTGAAAAGGTCTCATGATTCAGAAATGTTGAAAAAGATGGAATTGGGTCAGGTCAATGAAAACATTTTTCCGCAGCTTGACTTGGATTTTTTAATAGGACTTTTATTGGTGTGAGATTCCCTGTAGCAAATCTCAGTGGGTTTTTTTTGACTGAAATAGGTGATTTCAAACATCCTGAGAATGAAAGAAAATGTTTTCAAGTTATGTAGCTAATAAAAGGACTGTCCTTGGTATTTCAGTAATGAAATGCTTTCCAACAAAAAAAAACCCTCAAAACCCCAACAACTCACATTGTAGAAAAATTCCTGAGCAATGCTAATTGTCTTGCTTTTTATTCAGTCTTAAGTATTTTTTTCATCCCAAACCTTTATTGAAATGAGCTGAGCTCTACTCACGTTACTTACTAACACTATTCATTTTACACACTGAAAGGAGAAAACTGCTTGTTGCTCCTATATCTGTAAGTAATATAAGTTTAACTCTCTCTTGGGCATGAGACACATCTAAATCCCTGTCTGTTCCTCATGTACATGTGTGTGGTTATCTTCAGGATTACACTTGGAAACTAGGCTGCTCCTTTAGAACCGTCCTCCCTGATGCTGTGCAGAAAGCAGCCATGGTGCCCTGAGGGCTGCCAAAGTCTGTTCCATGTCAACTTGGAACCAGAAGTTGCTGACTGAGCTGTCTCAACTGTGGTAAAGGTAATGGTGGCAGAAAAGAAACAAGAGGCTTGTTCCTGAAGTTTTTGCAGATTTGTTTGCTTACCATTCTTCTTTTTTTAATTTCTTAGAGGCCCAGAATATCAGCAAATGAGTGGCTTTGCTGTACAAACAGCGTATTATGAGTACAGCTTTCCAGCAATACTTTCCTACTCCACCCAAACACTGGGCAGTTTTCAGTTCAGTTTGAAATGCTGAGCCTGTTGGAATGCAAGGATTTTTAATTATGGAATTGAGCTTTCTTGCTAATTACAAATCTTTATTTTTAGTTGAAAAAGAGGGTGATATTAACCAGCAAGGATGCACTTAGGGGATTACAGGAGTCCACTTGGCAAACCACAATGTAGAATAGCTTTGTGGAAAAGGCAGCATGTAATGGTAGGTTTCTATTGAACTTTGATGTGTCTGACTTCAAAGAATGAGGGTGTTCGGGCAGCAGCAAGGGTTTCTCTTAGATATAATAAAAGACATCCATATGCATTTTGTGTGACTTCAAAAGAGCAAAATCCTGCTAAACAAGGAAGGCAAACCAGTTATTTTGCAGTGCATTGTTTTTTTACCAGTTAGACTCTGAATATTAGAGCATATGTGAAACTGAAACAGTGGAACTTGTGAGATTTGGAATAGATGGGTACAGAGAAGATGGGTACAGAGTCAGGGGCTATTTATTTAATGCATTTTCCCCTTCTCATTGAATTGGTTAAATCTCATTGCCTTCTATGAGATGGTTGGCTTGGTGCACAAGTGAAGCCACTGTTTACTTCTGTTTCAGCAACACTTTTAACACCATCTCCCATAGCATCCATAGACAAATTGAGGAAGTGCTCAGTATGGGACTGATTGTATGGATAACAAGGTAAATGAAGACCTGGTGAGACTATTGAGTTCACAGAGTAATGGTTGGCAATTCTTAGTCCAGCTGGTGGCTAGATTATGGTGACATTCCTTAGAGATCAGTGCTGGGAACATCAAGAGCTGGTTATTTCAGAATCTGGCTGACACAGTGCAGTCTTACCCTGCACAGCTTGCTCCTTTGGGCCATAGGTTTCTGGCTGTCTGGACAGCCAGGGTGGTTTCTTGTGAATTGTCCCTAGATTTACTACAGGATTCCAAATGGGCTGTGAGTGGAAATTGTGTCTCACTGATAATGACACAGGAAGTAGCTGAAAGAATTTTCTTCACAGCCAAAATGCATTATTTTTACTAATTCACAGCAGTCCAAGTCTGGCTTTTGGAAAGACCAAAACCAAACATGTATGGATTCCAGAAAGGGAGCCAAAATAGACCATGGAATAATATTACATTTTTACTGTAATCTTGCTATTTTAGACTTAGGTTTAGAAATATTATGTGCAATTCATTATGTCCTGATCACTTTTGCTTTAATTCCCAGTCGCAGCAAGTTGGGCAGAATTTCCACTGTTGGGATGTGTTTGCTTTCAGAAGGTTTCAACCTCTTGTATTTTAGGCAGTGTGCTAATTGCACGTTTACTTTTGTTTTAATTTTAAAGACAATGCCTGCATTGCTGAACTTGTGTGTTCAGCAGTGCCAAGCCCAGGCCCTGCCTCCACTGCCTGAAACGTGTTTGCTGTGTATTCTCTTTGTAAAGTCCCCACCAAAAGAATCTGATGTTTCTCTGGGACCAGCCCGTCTTCATGCAAATGAAGAGATTCCTCTTAAAAATGTCATCCCTTAGTCAAGAATGTGCTCCAACATTTTGCTTATAAAACTGAATGATCTCTGTTGCCTCAAGCCTCTTTTGAGATAGTAAAACATAATAATTGCCCATGATAAGCACTTTGTTTAGGCTTTTTCTGCACTGAGTCAGCAGTAGCTGAACTGACTTTAACTACCTTGCATGAGAAAGTCCAAGCAGAGCGTTTGTGGCCGTGTGGGCTCCAGCAGAGACCAGGGACCCTGCTACCCACCAGCTTTTGACTGATGTGCTCCAACTGCTGGAATCTGCAATAGTGGTTTCTCAGGAATGCCCTGAATGCCTCCCCATGACAGGCTCTGTGCCG
>VZTT01024832.1:0-45828 GCA_013400855.1 Buphagus erythrorhynchus | reverse complement strand
AGCCTCTCTGGACAATCTGTTCCCATGCCACATCACCTTCCCGTGAAGAATTTTCACTAAATCCAGCCTGAACAGCCCAAAGCTGAAATATGTCTCCCTACTCCTCTGCTACACCATCTGCCATCACTGAAGAGTAATCTTGGTAATTGCTCTTTGAGAAGCTGTAGTCTCAGTTCTTGAGTGCACTTGAATTCAAGATCAGTAAAGAGCAGAATTCAGTCTACCAAATAATGCAAATATACACCAGCCTAGTCCCAAAGGACTTCAAGAAAATGCTGCTTAAGAGCACCTTCAGATCCCTACCCAGCACTCCCCAGCTCTTGCCACTGTTCCTCAATTTTCTCTCTATAGATGGAAATGCTACTTCAGACATGGGCATTGGCTGGCAATGTCCAAACACACCAACTGTCTCCTGCTCCCAGGACTGAACTAATAATCTAATCTATTCCTGAGAACTGCAGGCATAATTAAATATCTGAAATTTATTTCCTAACTGGAAATAAAAATTTCAAAATCATGACATATTATTAAAATTAATACATGCATTATCATGGAACAGTAGGATCTTAATCAATTCCTCTCTAATCAGTGTTTTCCTTCCAGAGCACCTGCTTTGTCAAGCTTTTATAGTTTGATACAAACAAATCTTTACTTAAAAAGAACTGTCTGTTTCAATATTTCCTTTCATATTCTCATCTCTATAGAAAAGAACATATCAATGTTCACATCTTAGAAATTGTGCCTTATTAAATTACTGAGCAACCCCAGTTCCTCAGTGTACACCTGACAGAGCTCCCCATAGGTTTGCTTGGGGTTTTGCACCACAAGCTTTCCAAGGTCACACTGGCTTCTCACTAAGTGCCTGAGACTCTCCACATATATAAAACTCTAATGAAATATGTAAAATCTGAGCTTTTCTTGCACTTATTTGTAAAGGGATTCAAAAAAATACATGCATACTAGAAGTTTAACTTGAACAGCTACCTGCAAATTTTGTTTAAGTTTTTAGTTCTAAAAGCAATAGAACTTCACACCAAAACTGTCATCTTAAACACCCTGATAATTAAAGCAGCCACTATGTTAACTGATTCATCACAGGGAACTTCTGGGTATTGCATACACTAATAGTGGCTAAAATCATCACTGCTACCTTGAGGATATTGCATTTAACTTGTCTTTCCACACTCTGAGGTTTGCAAACATTGAGCAGTGCCACAGACTCACTGAGTCACAGACCACTAAATGTACTTCTGGTGTTTGCCACGAATTTCCCTGCTATTCAAAATAACCAGGCTGCCCAGCTCCCATGTATGCTGTCAGCTATGCCTCCCTGGTTTTGAGGCATCCCAAGCCAGGCTAGCACTGGAGGCAGCAGCATGGCATCTTCATCCCTCATACAGCATCAGGGATGGGACACGGGGCTCTGTGCACAGTGGTACCCACAGGCTGCAGATATTTTTTGCAAGGGTAAACAGTGTGCCAGGCCTTTGGTGGCTGCAACCCCACAGCAGAGATGGAGACTCTGCTTCTGGGTCCTAGCCAGGATGGACAGACAGACAACAGTGACACTTGCTTGGGAACAAGCAGGGTTTTCAAAAAGAGGGGCTGCAGCAGCCCCAGCATCCTCACGGTGAAGTCACTCTGCTGATAGCCGGAAAAATACAGCCATCACCAAAGGAAGCCAACAGGCTTTCAATTGACCCAAAATAGACCTAAATGAAATAATTACAGGGCTGCTTTCCAAATTCAAATTAGATTAAATGTGAAGTAAAACAGTGGTGGAAAGTGAAGTCTATTTCTGATTTCATTGTCAGGCAAAATGTTTCCAATCTGGCATTTGCATGAGCAAACAAGCAGTGAGCTGGATATGCTTGCCATGGTTTAGGGTCTTTTGATGGAAAGGGGAAGAGATTTCACAGCCTGGATTTGCCACTCATGCCACCAGATGAGATTGGGAGTAATTAACATGTCAGGTACTAAGGGAAGGCTGAAAATGGCTCAGCATGGCCTGTTCCTCTGCTCATCCCCCCAGCCCACTGGCTGCACACAGTTCTCCCCTCCCTTAATTAAAGCAACAAAAATATCCTGTTGTTTAGATCCTGCACCTCTGAAGCCCCAGATATGTGATCTGATGAAGGAACACCCACAAGTGATGCCAACTGTGACAGACACGTGGGTGTTTCTGAGAAATGGCACTGAAGTGTTCTGATGTCTCACCTTCTCAGCTGAGACCCTGTGGCACCGATTTTAAAGGAGCAGGAAGAAGCCCTTCCAAAGCCCTACAGCTCCTGAGGGCCAACCACCACAGAGCCTAAGAGGAGCACAGTGAAGGGACCATTACGGACACAAACCTCGTGTGGCCAAGGCAGGCTTGTCCTCAGAGTCCTACATTGAATTGCTACTGAAACAGCCATTTTTTTTTCATCACCCATCCCAGAAACTTTCCTCTCAGTCTCCTCTCTGACACTGAACTTTCCATCTGAACAAAGATGCCCCCAGTGTGCTTACAGTCCACACCCCCAGCCTCACTCCAGAGCCTGCCTTAAGCTCTGCCAGACAGGCAGAGGGACAGCACGTGTTCCTGCCCATCCAAGGGGTCCAAAACTGACAGAGCAGGCAGGGTCTGGGAGCAGAGACAGGCAAAACAGACCTGGTGCTGCATAGCCCTGAGCCTGGTTCTCTTCTGAATGAGAACATTTGCTGCCTAATACAGCTTAATCAGATCTCCCCATGCTCAAATAAGAAGCAGATGGACAGGTGTCCACCTGGATGCTTGATAATGAATCCAGAGAAAATGCCTAGGGAAACATGCCCTGAAGGATGCTGACGTGTAAAAGTCCCCCCCAGGTTCCAGACTGCAACCCACCAGATCTGCTTCTCTTCCATCCCCTCAGCCTTTTGCTCACCTGGTGGCTCTGCATGTGCATCTGAAGGTGCTGGATGTCCCTCTCCCAGCTGGCTGCTGTCCCCTCCCGGGTCTCAGCTGTCAGCAGGTACACGCCGAGCCCGCGGTGGTGCTTCACGCTGTAGTCCCCCGAGTGCACGGTGTGAGACAGGGTGCTCCACGAGTCTGGCTCCCTGGCTCCCTCCCTGCAAAACAAGGCTGGGTCAGTGGGCAGGCAATCAGGGATCCTGCACAGCAGGACACACATGCTCCCTGGACAGCCAGCTAATCATGGGAGCATGGAGCATGGCACTGGCTCCAGGGCCAGACAGACACATAAACACACACTCCTCAGTCTTGAAAATAATGTAATTTAGCGCTAATGCCAGCCACGAGCTTTATTTCACAATGTCATTCTCAGGTAGAGATCAGTGGTTTTTACCCCAGACTATGACAGACTAGCAGCTGAGGGCATGACAACTGCGTTTTAAATCAAATTTATCACAGGTGAAGATCACCAAAGCAGCTGTCACAGAACAGCAGATACCTGAAAGGCAGAACAGCAAAGGGATAAGTTGGAAGGAATGAAAACTATCATGGTACAACTTCTACACCAAAGCCAGCACACTGCCCACAAACATCCAACAGCCATCAAATTGCAGCAATTTTTTCATTCCTGAAATGAACTGAACTTGCTCTATGAAACTGCCTCTGTGCAAGATGTTCTCAGTGTTGTGAGACATGCTTTTTTTCTGCAGCACTATCATGGGCTTTCTTTTTACCAACCCAAAGGAAAGAAAGGAAAAAAGATGCTGTAGATCAGAATGAAAAATAACCCATTGATGGGTAAATGTAGTCAATAGAAATTTCTGTTTCAGTCATCTCTTTTTGAACAACAAATACTGATTTTGCACCACTCAAAGCAGTAATTCCTCAGGTCTCACCAAGCTGCACAGCAGCTGCACAGGCCCACTGAGCTGGTGAGCAAACACCAAGGTGTTCAACACCTTCAGGTTCACAGATTTCATTTTGAATCAGAACTGATTCAGGAAACCCAAAATCTTTTTTGATCATCCCAGAGAGCAGCTTGTGCACCACCCCACCAAGCCCTGTATCCCCCAGGAGAGACATGGGACCAAAACCCAGGAATGTTGCACGAACAGGGGATGACACTGACCTGCTCAGGAGTGCAAGAAATGGGAATTTCCCTGTCTTCCTTCTACCAGGGATGCATTGATACCCAGCCCCACCTATGAGCTGGGTTGGGGATTGGACTAGATGACCTTTAAAGGTCCCTTCCAAACCATACTTCTCCATGATTCTATGATGTCCTCTCCCTCTTGCAGAGACTAACCATTTTCAGGTGTCTCTTTCCTGCTCAGTTACAAATTTCCTTGGAATGGGCAGAGCTGTGATTTTTAAAAAATAATTAAGAATTCAAGAAGGCACATGAACACAAATGCATGCCATCAACCAGGTAAAACTACACACAAGTTTTCAGAATCTTTGCTGAGAGGTCTTGCTTTAAAATTTGCAAACCCTTCTTACGGGCAAGGCCCACCAGCAAGCCACAGGGCTATCTCTCTGGGAAGCCAAGCAATCTAGAAAGCCAAGTCATAACGAGCAAACACCACGATCAGCAACAGGAATGGGCAGAGCAGGGTGGGGAAACGGTCAAATGGCTCATGAGAGACAGAGAAAACTGTGCAAGCAATGCTGGTGGCAATGGCTGCCCCTGCTCTGCCCCAGCACAGCCACCCACCCCTCTGACTCATTTTGGGTTAAATCTGCAAGGAAATTCAGACAAAACATTACTATGGCTTCCACCATTCATCACCATTTATCTCAGTCATGACTTGACTTCAGCAGAATTACACTTGATTTAAGCAGAATCAATATTTCCACAGAGAAACAGAAGGAAGCAGCCAGTTTCTGGCAGTGATTGGTATAAATCCACAGAGGCACTGAAGTCAACTGAGCCATTACAAGTAACTAAAGAAATGACCTTCCTTTATCAAGGAAACACAGACATTTCTGTCTGGAGTGTTTTTCTCTTCAGCTGTCATGTATGAGAAACTGCTGTACTCAGGGCCACTCTCAGAGTACAACGAGGCAGTCAGCACAAAGTCACCCACTCACGGGGACAACAGCAGCGGATTAAAGAACTGCGCGCCATCAATCCACTCCACTTTCTCAGCAGCTTCAAGGACCCTCACAGGCATCTCCAAATCAGCACCCACAAAGCTGCCTGCATGACTTGGTGAGCCTCAAAGGGCCCTCAGCAACTTCAAAAGGCTCAATCTGGAGCAAGATGACAGGCAGAGTCCCATGCAACACCGCGAGCGCGTCCACCCCTCCAGCAATCTGCAACCTTCACACGGCCCAGATGGATCAAACAGTCACTTCTGCTTACAAAGAGAACAGTTTCTTTTCATATTCAAGCTGTTACACTTTTTGAAAAGCTTTAAACCTTTTGAGAAAGCAAGAAGTTTCTTACATCCAGCCAAGTACAAACTCCAAGGTCTCATTTTTAGTAGCAGTCACCTTCGTTACATAAAATTAAGCAGTGAGATAGTGAATGGTTCAATCTATTGCCTCCTTCAAACCATTTCTTTCATACTCTGCTCCATCCCAGCACTAATGGTCTGAAGCAGAGAGGACAAATGAGAATTCACAAGCATTGACTCATTTTCCCACCACTGTTCCTGTTGTTCAGGCAATCACCTCCAAGGCCATTTGAGAAGACACCCCTGCTCATTTGCCCTCACACACTGAGCTTCACTGTTTGTGCCTTTCCTGCATGTCTCATTGCAAGTCCTGGGTTTTACTGAGAGACGATAAAAACACATTTTCTTCCAGGAAAAAAGCTTTGCTGTTACACATTTTGTACTTCCTGGCTGTGAAAGATGCTTATTTTGTCCAGACTTGGAATTTTTGCAGTGGTTGTATAGGAGTGCATATCCAAGCTGCTCTACTAGGAGATAAAAACAGATATGCAAATACTTACTGAAGATTTATTAGCAAAAATACGTATACAAACTCCAGCCTTCAAGAAGTTTGAAAATCTGCTTTTGTTCAACACAAAAATCCAGTTTGCTCCGCTTTGCCAGAAACAACGGAAATCTGTCTTCTTATGAGATTTAACCATCCTGGGTCAAATCTTTCTCATCTTCCCTTTTCAACAGTTTCCCATCAAAATACGTAACAGATACCAGTGAACTGAACATTTTTTAAGAAACATTTCTGAGCTCAATTTTCACAGAAGAAAGTATCTTGGTAAAAATAGCAAGGACTGCCTGAGAAGGTTGATAGTGTTCACTAGCTCTACTCTGCGTAACCATGCCATGGCCCACTGAAAAAGCCTGGAAGAAGTCCTCCAGCTGTGGTCAGTCTTCTGTCCCATGAAGGTAAACCCAGAAGGCAAGTTTTTGGTTGAAATGAAGAACAGACTTACCAGCCCACCCTTCATCAGCAGAAAGGTGGCTTAAAGAAGGATGACAACTTCAAACACAGAGAGAGGAGAAGCAAAAACACTTCAAAATACCCTCAGGCCATGTCCTGCTCCATCTGGGAGCTGATTAGATTGCTGAAAGTACAGGATCACTTCCTGCCCATCTGGCATGTAACACAAGATAATAGATCATAGAATCACAGAATGGTTTGGGCTGGAAGGGGCCTTAAAGATCATCTAGCTCCAACATGGGTAGGGACAACTTCCACCAGACCAGGTTGCTCCAAGCCCCATCCAAGCTGGGATGGGATAAGAAGAAGGAAGTGGTTTTTATTTAAATCTCCCAGCACTGCCCAAGTAGACAGGTCCCTTTCCAAGGCAGAGCTGTACTGTACTCACGTGCTGAATCTCTGCTCATCTGGCAGGGCAGCAGAGAGTGAACAGCGGAAAAAGGAAAGGAAAGCCCACACCGCACAGCTCCTGGCTGCCGGCAGATATGGCAAGAGATTTTTAAGAAGAGGGAAGATAAGTGAGAAAAGGAGAACAAAAAAAACCCCCAAAAAAACAACAGACCACCAGCTGATCAAAAGCTCTGCCTGCCCTCAAAAGCTGCAGAAACTGCTCAGTAACAAGGGTCTGAAATTTGAGGTGCCAGCGCTCACAGCAGGCGTGTTTTCCAGTACCAAGAGACAAGGTGTGAGCTGGAAGGGAGAGGAAGAGGAGGGAGGAAGAGATCAGAAGATGAATGAAAAAAGCCTCAGTGAGTTAAGCAAAACTTCATGTTAGGAAGATTTATCCCACTGTTTCACCAAGGGGTGAGGAAGGCAGTGTGGGAACTCAAGGTGTTATTTCCTGGGGATATCCCCTCCAGATTTCTGAGCTGAAACAAAACAAGCTCAGTAGCATTGCCAGCTCTTAGGATCTTACTGCAAGCCTGACAACAGCTTGGGTTTATTCTGAAAGCACCAGCCCCTAGATCCATGTGGCAAAGAAAGAGTGAAAAAAAGGAAAAATCAATTAAGAAAAAATTAAACAAAGCCCCTACCATTATGGCTGCATGAAAAGCTAGGAAAAGGCCAGAATTTAGATGCTCTTATCTGTAAGGTAAATAAAAATGTAACTAAATTGAATTCTAATCTTACATTCTTTTTGTTACTATTATTATGGTATCACAGTGAAAATACCAGATCAGACAGACAGTGATCTGGGATAAACAAGGAATGGTGCCCACAGGGATAGGATTGGTGGTGATTGTGCAACATGCCCACAGCACAGGCAATTTAAAACAAGCCAACAATCCCTCCTGGGAAAACCCAGCACCCACACTCAATGCAGTCACCAGCATTTAAACTAATCTTAGAAATCTGAGCAAAGAGAACTTCAGTGTTATTTGCAGAAGTGTTGGGGTAATGGAGGCTTTGTATCTGTATGACCAACTTTGCACCCAAAATCTTCAGTGATGTACAAAACACTAATTCACACAAACACTTTCTTGCTCCTCCTCGTTTTTAAAACCATCCACATGCATTGTGTATGAGACCCAGAAAACACATGTAACCAGCATGTGCTGCAATGGGTTAAAATAAATCAACTATTCAAATTTGAAAGAGGTTTAATAAACACAGAATTCATACTTCAGGTGTTTCCAAGTGTTCCAAATGCCTCAGGAAAGTAGAAAAAAAAGTATGTTTCTCATATAAGAAAAACCTATGTATTGCTCACTAATTTGAATAGTTTTGACATTGAAAGAAAGAGTTAAAAGTTCATCTGATGTAGAAATAATGACTAACCCCTTCCAGTGCCTCGCACAAACATGAACTGCAGCTGTGGGTTCTGACACCAAACTGAATTCAGGATTGCATAACCTACCCTTCAATATCAGATTAAATATTTAATAACTGGATTCAAAATATGTAATGCTAACTTCTCACTGATCAACACACTATACAGCAGCAAATCATAGAGAGAAAAGCTGGCTTGGTCCTTCAACAGTTGTTTGCAGATGCACACATGTTAAGGGACCATGTCCAGTATTTCCAAACACAATGAGCCTGTACTTCTAAACCTGAGCATTTCTTAGGCTCCAATGTTAATTATACATTTAAAAAAAAATACAGCTACAAACTCTTATCAACTATATTGGCCAAAAAGCACAATCTGCATTCCGTAAGAGTAACTGTTATTAAATGCATTTTCCATTAGTTTTATTTTCAGAGCAATATGTAACAAGAAGGATGCCCTGCTAAGAATGTGAAGCTGTAGGTCCCACACAGAACCCAATGTCCACCTGAAGACTCAGTAAATAAAGGGAATTTAAGGTGAATCTATGAAACACACTCAAGAGTGAAAACAGATGCCATTTGTTGCATTTGAAATAAAAAAAGCACCATCATGGAGAACACTTCAGCAAGCACTGTTTACAGCTAAAAACAGCACCTCAGATCAGGACCAGTGATATGGAAGCAGAGTTGTCTCTGCAGAACATCTCCACATGCTGCAAGCAGGCGTGATCACTGGCTCTGCAGCACAGCCCCGAGAAGAAGCCATGCCTTTGGCTGCCTCTGAGACAGCAGTTTACAAAGACTTCTTCTACAATCATCTGTTCAAACTCCAACTCCTACCATGAATGTTACTGCTTGGAGCAAATCTGCTCCAGAGACTAAATATGAGCATCCTAGCTGGGTATCCAGCTAGCCCATGCCTGAGGCCAAAACCCCAGCAGTTCTGGGAAACCACTTATCTGCATGTTCTAAATTTATCCTGAAACAGAGCTGGTCTCTCATAATCACTCACCAACCACACAAGGCTGTCCAGCACTTATGGCCCCTATAATTTTTGGGAACACTTCCAGATCAGGATTGCTGGGGGAATGAAACTAATTTCTTCTTATATCTTACCAAATATTCTCAAATCTCTTCTAAATCTCTTTTTTTCTCATCCTCACAGGTCTGTTTCCAAGATTTCCCAGGACCACAATTTCCAAGTGGGAATAGAGAAACATTAAAAAGCTGTTTCTATCACATGGACTGAGCCTTCTCTCTCTTCTGTATTCAGAGGTGGTTACATACAAAACAAAGGAAAGGAGGGAGCCAAAGAATGAAAGCTCTTCATAGGGATGTGGGAACACACGAGGAAGTCAGCAAAAGCTGGAGCATGATGTGGGGTGTGTGGGTGGAAGACAGAAACACAAACTCTTCCTGCTCCATCACGTTCACACCTGGTTGCCCCATCCTCCCACCCCCAGTCTGCTCCTCTGCTGTGCCAAAAGAAACCCACAGCACCTCAGCATCTTTCTAATCATGACATTAAAGCTATTAAATGATGGTGTTTCAACTGAAAATCCTACACCACAAAACCAGACTCTGTAGACCACTGGCCCTGCCACACTGCTCCAGACACATTACTGTCTGTAGCTGAACAGCATCTCCTTAACACACACCTCTGAGTTCTCTTTCAGTGCCCTTCTAACATTTTTGAATCCCTCTCAACGCATTAATCTTGTGCCATCACTTGTAGATGCAAAGTCAACTGTTCTCCTGCCACACCACAGCAAGCCATACCTCAAATCCAGCTCCCCAAACAGCAATCAAATGGATTTGTTGCTTGGTTAGGAGTGAAAGAACAGATGGAGAAACATCAGCACTACGTCAATAAACCTTACAGCCTCTGATTCTGCTTAGCCAGAAATAAAATATATGTATACCATGTGACTGATTTCAAGATCATGCTTAAACACTCTGCTGAACATAAATTGTGTATTTCTGAAATTAAACACTTGCTTAAAGGGCCTGCTAAATTGAGGTGCAAAAAAAAAAAAAATAAAAGGACATACAAGGCAAATCCTCTTGCAGATCTGGCTCAGAAAAGCAGAAAAGTGTCTTTAGCTATAAAAGTAAAGTCACTGAAAAAGCATCCTTATTTGAGAGGCACCACGGAGATTACAGCCCAGACTTCACCAATTACTTATGTAAAATCAGAACAATAGCAAGTGATAATCATGGATTGAAAAACATTCACAAAACCCTTCTGCTACCAGTGAGTTATTCCTCATGTGTGTTAATTAAATAATTTTAATTTTGGAAATACAGACTTGTACTTATTTACAGTTTCACAGACTGAGCCTCCTGATTGTTACCAGGAAATCTGAAGGGAAGAGCAATCCCAGAGCTGTGCAGAAACACTTCAGAGCAAAAAGCAGAGAAACCAGCAGAAGTAAAAAAAGTTTACAGTAAAAAACTCAGAGACTGTTGCAACTCTTTGCAGGGATTAGAAAAGTGCAATTTTATTTTTTTTTTAAATGGGCTTTATTTTTCTCTCGCTTCCCTTTTTGAGAGGACATAAATCACTCTCGGCTGTGAATGAAAGCATTTGGCTTTGCTGGGGAAAGAAATGTTACTAGACAGAAATAAAATCAGCAAGCAGATCAGTGTTTGTATGTTTTACAAAGCAGCTCTCTGCAATCCTGCACGCTCCTGGTGCCTTGAAGCCATTTTCCCCACTGCTGTAAGAGTCCTGCAGAACATGGAGCTGGCAGGGGATTGTGTTACTGCCCTGACTGCACTGGGAAACACCAACTCCTGCACTCTGCAGCTGTCCAGTTACTCACAGGGTTCCACCAGCCTGTTTAATGACTGTGCTGCCTCTGCAGAGCCAGCACCCCACAGTCAGCATCACCCAGCTCCAACACCGGGGAGAAACAGGCTTCAACCACAGACCTCCACTCTGGAAATAGTTGAAACTCAAAGAAGGCTTTGCAAACTGCACCATTTCCAAAGTTATCTTTACATATAAATCTTTATACATATTTTTTCCCTATAAAACTACTGCCCTTCTGCACTATCCTATTCCATTTGCACTGCAGGACACTGTTTACTGTGCAGTTTTCATCTTGGAGATAAAACAAGTCCCCTCAGGAATGATACACAAGTGATGAATGATTATTGATGATGAATATTTCTTTTCTTGGGTGAATATTTATAATGAACACTGCTATTGACTCTCAATCCCTGGTGACCTACATGGCTCTGTGGCATCTCCTTGTTTGGGTCTCAAAAGAACCAGCCCATGCACCTTTGCTGTCTGAGGATGAAAAGCCAGTGCTCACCACAGAACAGAATACTTCCAGGGATGGAAAACTTACATAGGAAGCACCTTTTATTTTTTTTTTTACATGAAGTGCTGCCAAAGCTGAGAAGGGAAAGTTCATCAGATAAACAGAAATTCAAAATGTCACCAGTGAAATTTTTGAGAAAAGTATTTACACTGCAGCTGAATCAAGCTACTTTGTAGACAAACCAAGGCAAAACTACAACAAGGGAGAAGGTTTTATGTCTGCTCTTTAATGATTGTATCCTAATTATGGCAAAATTTCACCCCTTCCCAATGCTGGCTGGGAGAATCATTGTAAAATACAGGGTCCTGCAAATTAGCAAGCAAGAGAACAATAAATTCCCCCCAAGGATAATGCATCACAAAACACTCTGCATTCATTTATTTGGCATAGTTCAGTTTAATTACTTGTAAAAATAATGACTCCTTTGTAGGGGCCCTCACTAGCATGCGTTGCTGCCCTGTGTTTTGCTGAGTGGCATAAGCTGTGTGCCAAATTTGTGTGCATGGATTATACAGCATGAGCACAGGCAGAGGGCAGAAAAGAGGTTGGACAGTGTCCTTTGTGTTTTGACAGCACATAAATGACACTCGCTCTCTTAATGGAATTTTCTGTTTTGAAGGTCAGTATTTCTCCTCCCAATAGGGATTTTCAAGTCTCTATCCCATCTTACTGCAGAAAATGCTCAGCATAATAAAAAAAAATCACTGCTGGGGAATCAGGATGCGCCCATTTTGTCACCATCACCCTCCCATGGGGAAGGGCTGTGGCCATCCCCATGTCACTGCTCCAGTCAGTCCCAAGGTCATATCACGATGCTCCACCACCATCTCATCCACTGAGAAAGGGAACCAGGATTTCCAGCATCCATGGATTTCTGTTTGTAGGGCTTCATGCCAATAGAAGAGTTTTCAGAGTCAGGGAACCTGTGGTATGGCTGTCAGATGTTTATACATTGCATTTCCACCCAGCAATCCAAGAGGAAAATAAATCACAAAGAACTGTTTAAGGATATACCAAGAAGAACAAGAATTGGGACCTTGATGGTAACTTTTCTTCAGTTGCTTGTGTCTTATTTTCAAAGACAAACTGCAAAGGTCATCAGAGAAATTCCATGGATTGGGCCAACAGCATTTCTTAAAGCCAATGGCATAGGACAATGTCATGGAATCCCAGTCCTTTTTTCATTCCACTAAGTGAGAACTACCAGTCCAAAACTGGAGCCAGTTGTGAAATACTTCATCTAATACAAGAATAGCTGTTGTAATAGTTTTGTTTACTTCCCATTTTTATTTAAATTACCAGCTCTACTTGCATTCAGGTTGCAGTATTTGCTGTGAGCTCTATAATAAAGTTTTGGCCAGCTTCAGCTTCCTGACAGTATGTAAAGCCTGTTAATGTGGTTAGTCTCACCTTGGAGAACCTTGCTGCAGTTACAGGATGAATTTGCACATCCCTTTTTTGACAATATAGCCTGTGAGATAGTTGTGTTTTCACAGCACGACTGTTGACCTTGATGGAGAAAAATGTAACACTGTCATCCTCTCTGTATTGATGCCAGCAAGGGTGGCAGGAGAAGGTATTTGGGTATAGGTCCCATCCCACCCTGCACCTTCCCCTTTACCCTCACTTTCCACGTGGCTGCCTGAATTTAAGGATAAAAAATTTAAATGCAATCACTCCAGCAACACAGATCAAATTTTCTGCCCCCCAACACTGCACCCAACAACTACAGAAAGCAGAATAATTTACAATTCGTAACAGGGAACGTTGCGTGATAATGTGGACAACACAGCAGACTCCTAACATGACATTGGGTCACTCAACATAAACCCCAAGTATCTGAGAAGTCAATTCAGAAACACAAAGTTTATAACAAAGCTTAAGAGAACACACACACAGACTAAATCTTTTCTCCTATACAAACAGCTCCCTTGAGATTTTTTTAAGCTCTTTGTCTTTATTAGCCTCAGCTATTATAGCTAGATCTCCAAACATTTGCTGCTCAAAACTAACTTGCCATCTTCCAAAGGATTCCTTGTAAAGCAGTGCAATAAAGGCTCATGCCACTAGTTACTTGCTATGTGTTGTAAGACCTGGCTGTTTCTCAAGATCATTTACAAGAGACCTGTTTCTGTTAAATATTCTGTTCTCCTTTAAATATTTCCATTAATTCTTATTTTTTTTTAACCTACACTGGTAAAATGCCTGTTCTCTACAAGATGCTGCCTTATTTCAATATAATGATCACTATTTCATTTAATTTAAAAACTCCCTCTCTAAAACGTAAGAACAAAACAGTCCACCACCACAAAGCCTGTTAGCTCCCCTCTTTTGGGCAGTTGTGCTTCCTTGAAAAGCTTCGTTTGTGTTTGCATAAGATTTGCCTTAGTTAGTCAATATTACAGTGACTCACTTTGGACTTTTCAAGACAGCTGGAAGCAGAATACTGAGCAACAAGAAAACCCCCCCCAAAAAATATTATTGCATTTCCCCTAAACCCTCAGGACTGCCCCTACTGCTGCTAACAAGAACGGTAAAAGCACTATTACACCAGAACTGCCTTTAAGGATGGAGTATAGCCCTCAGACAGCATTGAGTGATAACATACAGCAAAGCCAAGCATGGTAGAGAATGGAAAACCAGCAAACCATCCTTACTCTGTCAAAAGTTGGTGCAGCTTCTGGTAGCCCCTCTCCAAGGCCAAGCTGACGGGCGTTGCCCCCTCGTTGTTGTGGATGCTGAGAGCTCCTCTTCCACCCGGCTGCTGGAGCAGAAACCACGTCAGCCGCAGCAGCCCCAGCCGCACCGCGAAATGCAGCAGCGTCTCCCGAGGGATGTTCTCTGGGAAGGGAGACAAAGAAAGGAAGAAAGAAAGGGGAATTTGTAGGCTTGTGGGTTAGGGGAATGCTATATCCCCACATCCCAGCCCCACCACACAGCAGCTGGCATGGAGCTGACAGCCCCAAGGAACCTGCAGCACCTGGGAAAACAGCCTGGCTGCCAGCATCCAGGAGACACCAGTCTTAGAGTGAGGGACATGCTTCGGTGGGACTGGCAATGCTCAGGACCTCTCATGCTGAGACTGACCACAGAAGTCAACATGAAAACCCCACCATTTCCTGAACAGCCACAGCCACCACCAAGCTACAGCACACCCAAACAGAAGCGTGCTCAGGTGGGTTTTCCTGGATGCCCAAAACTTCTCCTCTTATAACCAGGACCAGGTTTTAGAGAAGGGCAAATTTTCTTATCTAACAGGATGCTGATTTATCCCAAGGCATGAAGAAAAAAAAGCAATTACATTTGATGCGCATCTCCAAATCAGTTATAAAAAAGAGAACTGTTTAAAAACTCATATAGAAAAATAAAATTTTAAAAAAAGTTAAAAAAAAAAAAAAAAGAAGCAAGGGTTTTCTTTCCTGGATTGATTATGCCTCAGATCAACTTTCCTCAGCTTTAATACAGTAGCTCTGTCATTCTCAGTAGCAGCATTTATAAACTACCAATCTCCACTGCTGCTTTTTCTATTTAATAACTGTGACCTTCTAACTTGGTAAAAGTCACTTTTGAGCCTGAGCGTTCATCTCAGAAAAATATCCCCCTACTCCAAAAGCTGCAGCCCTAGAATGATGCTCTGAAAAGCTTTAACCAGAAATGATCTCCAGATGCACTGCTGAAATCCAGCATTTGCAGATCAAAGCTTGTTATTTCTCTATGAAAGGCAAAAGCATTTGGGTTAAAAAAACTGCAAGAAATAAAAATTTGTTCTTTTAATTAACAAAGGATTTCAGTATTGACTGACAGCAACAACAACAAAAAAGCACCAACTGGGTCTCAGAAAGCCATGCCAATGAGCACACTTGGTATAAACCCTTTAATATCACAGAAATGATTTATTGGGTTATTAATTTGGGTGCCAGCCAAACCTATACAACAGTTTTTAAAATGCACGCACGTAACGGCTTTAGGATTTAATTTTGTATTTTTTTTCTTTAAGAAGTGTGCCCCAAGAGAAATCACTTCTTCAAAGTGCTGCTGTTTTTCTTGCTTATTTACTTACTTTAGGGATGTCATTAAGACCTTTGGTGAAAAAAAAAACAAAGCAAAACCAGGCAGTTCTCCCCTACCTCACACACAATTTTTCACAACTTTTTGGATCAAATTCTGAAGGACTAATCTGTATGCAAGAACCAAAGGCTTTCTGGCACCATTTGTCTTCTGAATGATTCCAAATTACGTCTCTGGGCTACAAACCAAGTCTTCCCCCTAACCTCCTCTTGACTACTGTAAAGCAAAACCAAGTTGCCCTGAATACACGAGTGTGTCTGAATGGAGGCTCCAGCTGATCAGAGAAAAGGGAATAGCTGAGCTCTCCTAGAGACAAATTCTCAGCCTTTGGCTAAGTAATGAGAAGGATTTGGGTATTAAAGAGTGTAATGATTTAGAAATAGCACAACATGGACATTAATCAATGGTTGCAGCCCTAGATTAAAAAAAAAATGAAAAATAACACAGCATATAGACAGACACAAAAGAAAGGGTACTGATGAGGCTGCAAAATGTAGACATAGGTAGGAATTTCCAGAGTAAAAGCAAATATTTTACTCAAAGAACTTGTACATGCACAAAGCTCCCACACTACCTGTACATAATTAATCTGGTGTAATTCTTCCTACAGAGATGCAGGAGGCACAAAAGCACTTCTGTCAGAGCAAACAACTGCTATCCAAATATAGAATGTGTTGCACCAGTCTGACCATGTCCTGTTCTCACATGGGATCCCCTGTTATGGCTGCTTTGTTGAAAGGGAAAATCATCTTCCTAACTAGAACAGACAGTCTTGCCCCAGAGCTGAGCAGCACAGACCTGCAAAGCATAAGCACAGATCCCTGGACCAAAATGCTTCCCCTCCTGCAGCTGAGAGCATTACCAATAGGGAGCAGCATCTTCTGCTCACCAGCTCATGGTTCACCACTCAACACACACTACCAACTGCAAGTTCTGCAAGATGCTGGCAGATATTCCTCTTGTCCCTGAGCCAAATGGGTGATTCTTTCTGTCTCATACATCCAAAGATGAGATGGCCCCTCCCAGTTGTCACAATCCTCAGTTGTCCCAATCTGCTGATATGACTGCACCTTCTGAGAACATCTTTCCTGTTCTATTGGAACAATCTTCTGCATCACTGAATCAGTGGACAGGGTAGCTCCAGTTTGCATGGAGGTCAGAGTTTGCAGAGTCTGCAAACACAACTGAAGTGAATGTGGCCCTGCCCTGATGCCTTTGGGCAGTGACAGTGTGCACACAGGATCTGTACAAGAAGAGGTGGCATGTTGCCACCAGACCATATTAAACACACAGGCTCACTATCCACTTTTGGAAGGCTCTGCCTGACATAGAACCTGGCACAAGGCCACCCTAACAGATGGGCACAGATGATGGCAGCAAAGAGACAAAGTACTGTACATCCAGCAACTGCAGGGGCCCCAGGCAATGGCTTTGGAAGGTTCTGGAGTGTGCAAAACTTGCATGGTGACAGTTAAAATAGCATGTGCCATCTGTGGTCTGGATTAACTACTAATACATAATGAAAATACATCTGTTGGTGTATGGTGTGGCTCAAAACTAGACAAGAGCTGGTCTGCATCAAGTAGACATTTTGCTGGATGGAGAGGGGAGGAAGACAGACAGACCCCTTCAGACTTCCTACCTTTGAAGGGATGAAGCTTGTCACACAAAATGTTGGAAATCCAGTCAATGATTTTATGATCTTGCTGTGGTGCAAAATGTTCCACGCATGAAAGAATATCAAAAGCTTTAACATGCAAAAACCAGAGCTCCTTCTCCTACCACATACCAAGCAAGAGCTCCTCATCTTAAAATGGCTGTAGTTTGAATGTCAACAAGAAGCTTCTGGTAATTAGGAAATTGTGGAAATACAAGACACACGATACTGAACAGGCCAAGATTGTTTTGTTCCTTTCTCGTTTCCTAGTAATAGGCAAGAGTTGAAACATATGATTATTGCCCCATAATGGCAGGGTACTGTAGTCCAGCTGGCAAAACACAAGACTTTGGATATATTATTTTTGTGTAATTTTTTTCTGCTGTGATACATGAACAGACAGTTTAACTGCACAACTGAGGACCAAATTTCCATAGAAGACTGTCATATGTACTTTGCAAATAGTAAAGGATTAAGGTTTAAGGTGCTATTAGCACAAAACAAGTAAGCATTGAAGGGAAAAAAAAAAATAACTTGGGTATGACACACCCAAGAACACTAGGTAAAAAAATTCCTTTTAAACCTGATTAAATAACAAAAAAAACACCAAAAAAAGACTGTTCCTTTATTAAAATAACTTCCCAGATAGAGTAACCTACACCTCATGCTCAGTTTATCCCCATGCCCTGAGACATCTCATAAGCCAGCCATGGAATGGGGTAGCATCGCTTCATCTTTCTGTGCTTGTGACCTTTACTTGGTTCTCACCCAAACTCAGGTACACTCAGCAATTTGGAAATCTACCATCACATCTGGCCTCAAAATCTTGCTTTCTGCTGGAAATGTTCTCACTACTCAGATCAACCCTTGACAAAAAAGGGTAAAAAAACCCCAGAACCAAGCTGCCACCTCACACTGAGGTTCTAGAGGAAGGCTCCAGGAGACAACTGCACCACAGAAAGGTCAAGGCAAAGATGTTGTGTTTGGAGTTATGAGCTCAGTTAATAAAAAGATGTGTGGGTAATTCCTTTCCTAATCTGATAAACAAGAAATTTTTCAAAGCACACCAAAAGATCTCCATGTCCCCATTTCTGCTAATATCAAAGCGAACAGGAACATTCTCATGCCAACAATTTCTCAGCCACAGACTAAACGGTACATCTCAGTCTTCAGCAGCACATTTCTGATGCTGTCTGAACAAGAATTGCTTTCTGCTTCCCATTTTCCACTGCAGAGGGCACTAAATTTAGTTTTGGAAAAGACTTTTAACATCTTATCAAGGACTGCTGCTGAATAGAGCACTTTGTGCTGTTGGCACTGAACAGATCATGCTGATTTATACCATACCGTCCTTTATCAGAGAGCACAGAAGCTGAGCAGCAGACTGGAAAAGATATGAAACCCAACCAAAAAAACACCTGTAACTATTACATTGAAAGGGTTCCAAGAGAAACTATAACAAGAGTGCAGCAGATGAACAGATTAAAGCTCCATGCCTGAAATACATCATCAGTAGCATAACTTTAGCATCCTCCCATGGGAAAAAAGACCAGGTACTAATAACCAAATTGTGAAAAATTTTAAAAGGTTTTTAGGATATTTTGTTTAAAATAAGATTTTTTTTGTGACCTTCTCTCTTCAGACATTCTCCCTTCATGCAAAAAAACCCCAATTTATGGTCTCTATTCCTGGTGACACTCATGTTGTCCTGTACATCGAAATCCTACTGGTTTTGTACATGAAGCTATTAAACCCATAATCCTAATACATTCAGACTATTTCAAACCAGGGCAGAGAGTTTCCCTCTATATCCACCCCCCACCTAGTGAGGTCACTGAGTTTAATTTCCCAAGCAGTACTTACCAAAGGACCATGTTTATCCCGGAGCATTTCTGGGAAGCTCTACATATTCAACACATCAGTAACTGCAATCAGTTAAGTGTTCTATCTAATCTGATGGTCTCCTGGTTATCTGCTTGAAAACCTGGCTCACTATCTCACAGCAGTCCTTACACTCCCAGGGGAATTGCTCCATATCACAATGATCACTGAAACCCTCTGCTAACATTAACCAGCTCCTGAAAGCTCACACAATCAAAAATCAACCACAGCTCTGGGTTTCACCACTCACTTTTAATAAGCAAAATGGAAAGACCGTTTCCCTCAAAAGTTCTGTCAGAATATTACTTCCAAGTTATTTTGGAAGTGATCTGTTTACTAGTGATAACAATTAAGCTCTCTAAGCTTTTAATACCTGAGCCTCAGATCCTCCCTAATTTTCTTCTCCATTTTTTTACCCCACTGCAACAAAAACAAGCCATAATCATTACTCATACCTCAAAATATTCAGCTGTGGTTTTCTACTTAGCTTATTTTCTCTTCAGTAATTTAAAATAGAACATCACAGTCCTGTATTTACATTGCATACATCCTCAGGATACATATTAAATTTTGATTCCTAGACATAAAGTGTAACAATCTGTTCCATTTAAATAGCTGCCTTTAAATGCCACTGAGAACAGCAAATAGTCCCATTTTTGACAGCAGTAACAACTATGTTCTTTAGAAAGTTACAGTGCACTTGTAATTATTAAGACAGACATGATTATATGGCACCTGAAAGAAATGCTGTGTTTGGAATACCACAGTAACAAGACTAATCCTTAATTATGGATATTCTGAAATTGTGGATGCCATTTGAGTTCCTACAGATAGATAACTAAGAGCAAGGCCCAGGAGCTGCTTGCTGTGGAGGGCCAGTATGTGCTTAGTGAAGAGCTCAGCTGTGTCTCAGGGACTGTGCTCCTCCCCAGCCACACACTGCCCTGGGCTCTCTTCTGCTCCCAGTTCATCCCACCAAATGGCTGAGTACCCTCTGCCTGTCCCAGCAAGAGAATGGAGCCCAAGGACCAGCCCAAGGACCTGTGATGTCAGGTATCCCAGGTGCTCCCATCCCCAGCTCTGCAGCTGTGTCTGCTCAGTGACACAGCAGATGAGGTCAACAGCCTCAGGAGACTGAGGTGGGTGAAACCTTCAGCAGCCTCTCTGCCCTCTGGGGTGACAGCAGTGAACTCCCTGCCCTCTGCTCAAAGCCTGGGTGCAGGCAAAAGCAAGGAGAAGCCTCCACACAAAGCCACCCCCTCCTCAAACCTCAGCCTGGAGCTGTGCTCAGTGGCAGATCTCGTACCCAGCTTCTGCCTGCAGAAAGCCATTGCTTCCTAACTTTTGCAGAAGTTAGACTCCTACTTCAGGCCTTTGAAAAGTCGACCTTTAAACGTGTTTGACAACAGCAGCCTCCTCTGGGCAGCAGCTCCCCATCAGCTGTGGCACTCCTGGAGCTGCAGAGGCTCCTGGCTGGCTCCTGCCTGCAGAGGTTCTGCTGAACAGCAGCCTTTTGTTTCCAGCCCACAAGAGCCCACAGAGACATGCCAGCTCAGAGGCAGTGCTAAACATCCTTCAAGAAGGGATCTGACATTTTCTTTTGTTCTCATTTCTTTAGTATTTTCTCCATCGAGAAGGTTATTGGAAGTTATCTGGTGCTGACGTTTAGGGAAATGTGAAGCATGAATTGCAATAGCTGTTCATAGGTAGTGAAGCAGTGCAGGACAGGGTGTCCCACTGCAGGCATTGGCCAGAATGTGCCTAATTGTTCAAATGCTCCCACACTGCAATCTTTGCAGTGCTTTTCTCTCTCCCACACACAAATTAACACACAAGCACCAGTATAAGGGTGCTGTATTTTAGCACAGAGGTTTTTCTAATCTAGCACTCCATTATAAACCAGGGACATCTCTTTCATCTCACTCTAGCAAACCAGAGTTTCGTACTGAAAGGATGCTTATGCACACAAATCCTTCCTGTCACAGCCACAAAAATTCCCCCAAATTCCCCATGTGTAAATATCTCACTGCAAAAAAACTACCAGATAACTCTGCCTCTAACAAAAAGGAACATATTTTATAGCATTAATATTCTTTAATTAAATTTGCATTTAGTGACATTATTCACTTCTATCTACACACACCTCACCACAAGATGCCAAAACACTCAAGAGTTACAGAATGTGGCACTACAGAGCTCGTCCTTCTCACTGTGGATGCCACAGATGCTCCACAAGTCCATTAACATACAGAGCCCTGCATAACCACAACTTCCAGGCACAAAAGGACAGGCTGAGCAAACTAATGTAAATCTTATGGTCTGGTTTCCCTAAGTGCTGATTTTCCAAAGAATAATCAAAATCAAAAAGAGAAACCAGATCTCAGCCTTCCTGCAAAATCAGCAACAATTCAGAGTTTCAAAGTTTTCTTTAAGATCACTGTGACCATATTCATATCACTTAAACCAGAAATGTCTGCATTATCACAACACTTTTCAAATGCAAAAAGAATCATCAGTGACTTCCACACAGAGGAAAAGAATACCAAGTGTTTATCTCCTTGTAAACAGCTTGTAAACAGCTGCTGAATTTCAATCAAGGAGCCATTAAATATGATCAAATTTTTTAATGTCTGCTAACATGGGAATTACCTGTCCTAGTATTGAGCTTTATAAAAGCAGTCAGCAAGCTGGAGAAAAATAAAGCAGGAAAATCTCCTGTGGAAAACCCTGTTGCAGTGAGCAGAACTGAGCCTGCTGTGCCAAGCAAGCCACATCCCAGCTCTATTCAAGTATTTGTGCCATTACTTCTTATAAAAGATAACAGATGCCTCACAGTCACATTCCTGAAGTGAAACTATTTGCCAAAATACCCTGAAAATTTACAGCAAGGATTTGTACATACTGTCTGAACTAGTACATACTGACTGAACTAGTCTCCACGTGTGTTTCCTTTTACCCCCTTGTGACAAAATAAGCAGAACTCCAAGGACACAGACACACCACAGCACCCTGAACACCTCAGCACTTCTGCTTCAGCAGCCACCAGAGACTTTGGGCCAGCCTTGGGGTTTATTTATAAGCTCTCAGTAGCTCTCACTGCTGTGGTTAAGGGTCAAGTTTTCCCACTCTTCCCTTCTTTAGTTTGCAAAATTGTCCAGGCTTATTTTGGGGAACTGTGGTGTTAAACCCATCCTGTGTGCAACCAGGGATGTGATATAAACCCTCAGGGCCAGAGTCCCAAGTTGTCCAAGAAAAATCACATGTATTTTTCATGTTACAGTCATTTTGCACCTGTGCTATAAAAACAACATTTACTACAAGCACCAATTTCTGGGACAAGGATATTTCCAGGAGCATCAGATATTCTACACACAGGGGTTCTTTCAGCATATAGCACTGTGCTGATAGACATGCCATTGTTACACACACAACAAAACCCTTTCAGGGTATATGTGAAAATACTGTCAGCTTGTGATGTTTCGTAAGAGAAGACCAGGAGAAATAGTGAGTTATGATTATATATTTTATATTATATATTTTATACCTTATATATTTTATACCTTATATATTTTAAAGAGGCTGAAGGGCAAGATATGGGATGTGGATGGACATCACATCCCATCTCTGAGCACAGAGGTCACCACACCCTTTAGAAGGTACATAGCAGGTTCCCAAGGCAGGGAATCCTTTCTCCCAGGCTTTTTACCTCTCTCCCAACCTGCAAATCTCACTGTGCCCCACAAGCCCTCACCGGTCAGGGACTGGTCTGCTCCCAGCACGTTCCATTCTGCTGGCAGCTTCAGGTGTCGAAATGCCAAGGCCACTTTCTCATCCAAGAAGTCCACGTCTGCAGCGGGTGGCCTTGAGCGGTCCAGGAACCGTGTGAAATTCAGCGCCTGCTGGTTGCCAGCACAGCTGGCCAGAAACTGGGCAGCATCGTAGGCTTCGTCCTGGACAAACTGGAAACTCTCCTCTGCCACAACCAGAACGGGGTGACCTTCTCTAGAGGCACAAAGTGCCACCTTCACTGTCTCACAGCAGTCGTGGCCTGCAAAACAAAATTCAGACAAATGGTGAAAAAAAAAAAGAAAAATGGCATGGGCTGAGGAAACAAAACCGGGCAATTCCTTTGACACACACACACTCTGCATTAAATCAAATAAGACCAAGTTATTGAGGGTCACAACTCTAACAACACTGTCTTTGGAATTTATATGTATCATCAGAGGTAAGTATTTCTCACAGATTTTAAAAGGAAAATATGTATAACTCTCCTCTGTCCCAGTATAACCCAAAACTATAAGCCACCCAGGCTATTTATATTCAGCAAAAAGTAAGCTCAAGAGTTTTAAGTAATTTAAGTAAAAGATTTTGTTAACATACCGAAAGCCAGGTTATACAGATAAACTTTTCTCCTCTCAGGTCTCCAGTAACTGATCAGAAACTGGAATCTGAGTGCTACAAAACTACACACTCCAAATGCTGTCACAACACTTGGCTTGCACTGAAAGCATTGAAATTTCACCTAAAACAAAGGTTTACATGGCTACAAGAGCAGGACCTGCCTGGGCATGCCCTGTGTGCACTCACTGCTGCACCTGACTCTTGCATTTGGGTTCACATGACAAAACTAAAAACTAAGCTGCTTCTGCTAAATAAAAACATGGAAATGGCCACTTTCCATATTTACAAAACAAGAGGGCTGCAAGTTTGGTAATTTCATTATTTATTTAGGGCAGGGGAAACAGGAGAAAGGAGGCCCTGGCATGGCAGCAATTTCATTGACCCAGAAACTTGAGGGGGGGAAAAAAATACCAAACACCAAACCAAACACCTTTTTGGAATCTTAAAAGGAAAAATATACTATGTGTCCAACACAACCAGAACTTGTAGTTGTCAGACATGCCCCTTCAATAATAAGGTTTGTGTTTCAAGTTCACTGTGTGGCACAGTTTCTTGTTCCAGCCTCAGACTGACGTCATGGCTGTTTTTGCCAGAACAGCATGGACCCTGCACTAATTACTGGAAAAGCTTCTTTTTGCCCATGACCTCAGCATACTACCACATTCATGAAACCCTGCTTAATTAAATACAAAATGACGATTTATTTTTAAAGGCTTGAAAATTCAATTTAAGCCCCCATTTGTGGTCAGTGGGAAAGTTTCCTTCTTCTGTTGGGGCCTTTTGCTGTTGATTTCCCTGACAAAAGGGAAAATATGTCCCTAATCTTCATGGTCTTTCAGCCAACCTCACAAATCTGTTCTGAGGCTTTTGGCATCTGTACAGATTTTGTCTGCTCAAAGAGGCAATCCTGAAGTTAATTGAAAGGTCAAAACTGCTATTAGGACATGGGTAACACCAAAATTGTCAGAGATGAGGCTGTGGCTTCCTAAGGAGAGCAAATTCAGCTGGAAAGGTATCAAAGGCAAGTGGAGAAGGGGAGGAAAACACACACGGATAGTGCTGCAACTGCTCAATGCAACCAGGATGCTCTGGAGCTGAAAGGTGAGAAAAGTTCTTTCCCTCCAGCACCAGGTACCTATTAGCAAGAGGATAGTGTGAAAGCTGAAGGCGTAGATTTACTAGTTCTGTTGTTTTGAACAATAGGGGTAGGAAGAACTTCTACTGCTCCTGAAAATAGTGCATGTGCATTCTAATACATCACTGTATTAGTACTCAGT
The DNA here is from genome assembly GCA_013400855.1 of Buphagus erythrorhynchus. Taxonomy (NCBI): domain Eukaryota; kingdom Metazoa; phylum Chordata; class Aves; order Passeriformes; family Sturnidae; genus Buphagus; species Buphagus erythrorhynchus. Next base: position 21,093 of record VZTT01024832.1, on the reverse strand, counting down.
TGCTCAGATGAATCCCATTCACAGACAAATGTTCAAGACAGAAATGGGGGGGATGATACAGCTTTGGAGGAACTTGCCTTTAAAGCCATTTAGAGCTGTACATGCCTCCCCCTACACCTCTGATCTTCCTAAGGACATCAAATACAGAGCAGGTAAGACATTAATTTTTGTTTCCAGCCTCCACAAAAGCAGTGATCTCTATGCACACTATGCATGAGAGGACTGTGCCAGCCTACAGGAGCTGACTCAAATCCTGCAAGCTGGGCTCTCCCTAACGCAGAGCATTGGAAAGTTGCTAGAATGCAGAGTAAAAAAAAAAACAAACACAATAAAAGCTTCCTTAATAGCAGGACAGCTAAACCTTTGATTCAATTTTTAAAAAATATTTTCTGCCTATTCCCATAAGAATCCCATCTGCAAAATAACCTCGAATACGACTACTCTGCCAGCGGACTTTCAGGATTGAAACAGCAGGCAAAAATGGCCCATGAGCAGCTACAGAGAAACCATTTGGGACAGTCACTTCCTTTTCACAGTGCCAAAAAACTCTGCTGTGGGACAGCAAAGGCTCCTCCATTGAGACAAGAACAAAAACCTCCGTCAAGACGTGTGGTCTCCTTAAAGCAGCACATTGTGGATGTACACGAAGTTCCCTTGGATGAATTGTGTTAAACACCAGCTGCAAAATGCAACACAAGGGAAGGTGACAAAAAGACCATGTGCTGACCATGGCCAACAAGGATTCTACTGAAACTTCCCTAGATATTGAATGCAACATAGAAGAGAAAGTGACAGACCTGCCAATCCATTTTTATCTAACAGGATCAAACAAGCATCGTGCTAAACCCCAGGGAATGAATGTTCTTCAGAAGAGCAACTGCTTGCAGTGCTTTGATGTTCTGCTTCCTCACATCTGAGATGTCAGATGTGGAGGTAGGAACATGGGACAGGTTCTGACTCTTGGCAAGCAGTTCAAATGAAAGGGGAGCCAGTATGTAACAAGAGCAGACAATCCTAAAAAGATTGCTCAAGAGGTCTCTGCCCCCTGCTTTGAAATGGCTACAGGAACAATGCGAGCAAACGTCCCCAGAGCAGGAACCTTCTGAAGGAACCATCAGTGGGGCAACACTTCTCATCACATCAAAGATCCAATAGCCTGGACTAATATCTGAACTTCTACAGCCCTTGTCCCTGAGCATTACCAGAAGGGAGCTGAGCTTTCTGGCACTCTCAGGAGGCAAGTGGTTATCACTGCAAAACCAACTCTGTTTTCACGAGGTTAAGTAACTTGTCCACAGTCACACAGAGCTCCAGGCAGTGCCAGAACAGCCAGTACTGCTCCTGTGCCTCACCTTTCTGCTCCCTCTGGCAGACAGCAGGGCTTTCTTCTAACATGGATTAAGCACCAAGTTATGCACTTATCATCCATCAGGTTCCATCACCTATGTCCATCCACTATGGACTGCTCTAATCCCCTCATACACCTGCCTAGATGTGGAACAGAAAAATGTCTGACACTGAAAAGGGAAAAAGAAAAAACTCTCGGTGTGTCAGTGGTAGAATAAAGTTAATTTTCTTTGCAGTAGCTAGTGTGGGGATTTGTGCTTTGGGTTTGTGCTGGAAACAGTTTTGATAATCCAGGCATATTGTCCCTCTTGCTGAGCATTGCTTACACAGACCCAAGGCCTTTTCTTCTTCTCACTCACCCCACCAGTGAGCAGGATTGGGGCACAAGGAGTTGGGGGGGGACACGGCCAGGACAGCTGACCCCAAGTGACCCAAGGGATATCCCAGACCATGTGGAGTCATGGCCAGTGTATAGAGCTGGGGAAAGAAGGAGGAAATCTCCAGTACATGTGATGGAGCCCTGCTGCCCTGAGGATGGCTGAATACCTGCACGCCCATGGAGAGTAGTGAGCTAATCCCTTGTTTTGCTTTGTTTGCATGTGGCTTTTGCTTTATCTATTAACCTGGCTTTATCTCATCTCTCAAGTTTTCTCACTTTTGCTCTTCCAGTTCTCTTCCCCATGGCACAAGAGGCAGCTGTGTGGGGCTCAGTTGCTGGCTGGGGATAAACTATGACAGTCAAGAGCAATGAGCCTATTTACAAAGGTTTGCATTTCTATAGGCTGAAAACACATGGAACTGAATAAATCACACAGATGAGAGTATCTCAGAGAAGGGATGAGAAATCTCCATGCTTTACAATACCATCAGGTTCCCAGCACTGCCCATCATCCCTTCTGATTGCTGTCAGTCCTCCCCAGAAATCAGGCCCTTTGGCCAGAATAGCAATAGAAATTATGAAATACTCAATACCATCATGCTTGTACCATCCAACAGTATCCTTGTTCATGTTTTAACTCTCCTCACAAACTTAACAGTGTTTCTCACTAGCTGACACTCAGGATGCATGGCTACACTTCCCTTCTTCATCCATTTTTTTGGCCACAGCATCAAATGCAGTCATTTGTATGCTGTCTTGACTGTGATAAAAGTCAAATAATCCATCCCTTAACTTCAGCAACATTGCATTTTTTCCCATTTCTCCTTTTGCTCCTCAGCTCCTCCTTACTTTAAATCTAGCCCGGAAACAACTCTTGACTTGGAGCTGTTTTGAGAAATACCAACATATTGCAGGAAAAATACAGAAATTAAAAAACTATTTCAGTCTATGCAGGGATGGGCACAGTGACTAATTATGCTGCTATAACGCGAATTCCTCATCTACACATCAAACCATGCTTTAAAAACTATTTTAAATGAGACAACAGCTCTTGAACTGAAGAATTCCTTACTGGAATGAATGGGGACACTTCATGAAGCTTGCTCTGGGGAAAACAAGAGAATGAAAAATGAAGACATGGTGCTCTGGTCTTATCCCTAAAGAGATGAGATGTATCAGCATGATGGCACTTCTTCCTCTGCATGGTACCAGTGCAGATCAGTGAGCACCAGAACAGGGGGAGATTTCTCAGCTACAAGTCATTAGCAGATAAGTTAATGTACAGCTTAGACCTGTCCATCTAATTCCTACCTGTGCCTGTGATCTGGGGTGCAGTTAAAAGGGCAGCAGCTGAACTCTTCAGACTTTTTCTTGTTTAACAAAGCCTACATGGAGACAAAATACCCCTAAACAGAGCTTTATTAAAAGATGATTTCATTTCCTACTCCTCCAAAAGTGGAAATCCTGTCCAAACCTCCTATTTTCAGAATTCACACTGGAGCTATCAAACAATGGGCCCCCAGCCTGGACAGCTATTTAAAGCCCTGCTGGAAGCACATGTTTGGGTTTGCTTGGTAGGTGACTAAAGACTAATTGCATCCTCCAAGTCACCATGGTGGAGCTGGGTTGAAAGAGGTCTTACAGAGAGATTCAAGGACAGGAAAACCAGACAACAAACGTTGTGAACCTCATGAAGGATCTCAGATTTGCATCCAAGATGCATCCAAGAGATGTTGCCATCTGGTTGAAAAGGAAGCCAAGGGATCTCCTGTGACCATCCAAAAAGTGCTTCTTTTTTGCTTCAGAAATCCTGAGTTTTGGTTCTGAAAATCAGAGCTTGTCTTTGAAGTGCATTTGTGAAATGCACACAGTTACTGTATTCACTCTTGCAACACAGGAAGCCTTATAAAATACACAGGCACAGCACCAGCAATGGACTGGAGCCTCTGCTTTTCCTTTCACACCTTTCACTGGAAAGGTGAAAGAGAGATTGAAGATTGAGTAAAGACTTTTTTAAAGGCCTTTACACACTGCAGATGCCTTAAAAACCCAGAAGTGTAAGACCCCACACATTACATCTTAAATAATTTCAACACAGATTCAATCACTTTTTCCTGTGACTGATGTCATCTAGTACTGGCATCACTTCCTTTTAATTACACTGCCTCAAGCAATTAAGTACATCGAAGAGGATGAACTGCAAAAAGTCTTCTTGGCTATGCTTTATGTTTTAGTCTATTTTAAGGGTTTTTTGTTTCATAATTAAGAGCATTTTCAAATCCACCACTGGTATTGCCAAGTAGCCATTTGTTATGCAACTTGTTTACCCTTCTGGTCTACCAGTACAAAGATTGTAATCCATGAAATACAGCTTTTCTATGAAGAGTTGTTTCTTAGGGGAAAACACAGTCTGTGGTAGAAGTGAACAAAGCATGACCATATGTAAAGGATTTCACAGTAAAAGAAAAGTTTGAAATTAAGATATTTCCAAGCTAACTGAAATTATTTTTTCTCTTAGCAGAAAGAAAGTAAGGAGGAAAAAAAACCAAAAAACACCAACTCTGAGAGCTGTGGAATTAACAACAAGTTAAAAGACTGAAGCTGCTTCTCTGCCTTAGCTTAAGGATGGAGAGAAAGCTCAAAGTGAGTCAACAGGAATGTGTCAGCCCTGTGGAAACTGCTGGCAGGCAGCTACCAGCAGACAGACAGTCTCTCAGACCCTTTTTCTACTTCCAGCTTTGATTCTCCCCCCCTTTGAAACCCACACAAGAATCCTGCACCTTTTGAGTTCAATGAACAAGAGAAAAGCAATTTTGCTATTACAGAGCTTGGAGAGATACAACACATTGCAACAGTACTCACCAAGACAATTACATCTCACAAAATTTACTTCTTGTTTAGGTGACCTGGCTCACAGACAGGGTGTTTCTTACCCTTCACTTATTTGATCAGAAGCTGCTGCAGCTCTGGATTTCCAGACTGTCTCTCCCTGTTTGAAATTTCATTTCAAATCTCCCCTGGGTCTCCCACACTTTCCAGACCACCAGTCATTAAATATAAAGCAAATTACCAATCATACAGCTGTTATGGTGATGGCATGCAAACTTTTGCAATAAATGCATCACACAAACACTGGAGCTCCCAGCATATCAGCTCCTGAAAGAAAATTTCCCCAGATCTCCCCGATGCTCAGAGGCCTCCACTGGCCATGGCAAGTTGTGGTTGGGACTTTTGACTTGTGTGGACAATGATGAGGTCATTCCTTCTTCTGTGGTTTGTTTGCCACATCATGATTTGAGGATTTTTATTACTGGGTTGGGTTTTTTCCCAGTTGGGAAAAAAAAAGCTGCTCTAGCAGAGAGGCAAGAGATGAGGCTGCTGTCTTGCAATGAATGTTTCACTTCCCCACTTTACACAGATTTCCTTCACTACCACATGCAATCTGCTTGGCCCCAGTTACCCTCCTTACCCTGCAGAGATGGTGGGAAGAAAAAAAATGCATTAAGATTAGGGCAGTCTCAGCTGCTGTAGGAATAAGGACTTGCTGAAAAGCTCAGTTAATGACCAACACCAGCAGGACAAGCAGCTGTGACCTAAGAGGACATAACCATCCCCAACAGTACAAATTCAGCATCAACAGTTTAACCACAGCAGCAGAGATGGTATCATTTCTCTACTTCCTTCCCTGCTCAGACTTTTGATGCTTTCTTAACCCCCAAACTCCAGAGGCCAAGCTTTTGCACTGAGATCCCCACTGGAGCAGTGCCAGTGCCTTTACACCTCCACCTGCCACCTTAATGCTGGGTCTGATGAAATAGTGCTTGAAATCCTGCTGAGAACTACACAGTGCCTCTGGTACTGAGGAAAACTGCTCCCATTAGGGAGCATTTCAACCAGATTAATTAGAAATAGAACTGAAACAGCAACAGTAAAGCCAACTTTAAGTTAAGTAAGATTTTGATAGCTTTTCATTGAGATAAACAAAAGCTTTGTTGGATGATGTAAGCTGGCATGTCCTTAGGCTGGCAGAAGAGCTACTGAAAGCACACAAAACATCCTCTCCTGGCTAATTCTTCAATCTCAGTAGCTAATTTTCACACTTTGAGTTATGACTGATCAGCTCAGATGAGGATCTGTTTCTTACAAGGGGAAATTACTTTCCTTAAATTAACACAACCAACAGCAAGGCAGGGCAGGATAAATAATCCATCCCATCCTTCAGAGCAAGTGCATAAATACAGGTCTGTATTCTGTAGTTTGAAGAAGTGATGAATCTGTATTTACCCACATCTTCAGGTAAAATAAAGCTGCTCCCATAAATTTACAACCAGAAGTCCTTTCCTTTATTATGTACAGAAATAAAAGCTCAATTTGAACAGTAGTATGGACTATATATATTCAGTGTTTCAGGCTGATGATAAAATAAGCATAGGAAAGAGGCAGATTGCTCTAGTAATTATATAAGATGCAGCAGTCATTTAATTATGCAGTGATAAGCTTTTATTTAGGTAAAGGCTTTCAGGATATATAGAATTTTCATATACAATGAGAATTTATGGGTTTTTTTGACAGCTTCTATTTCCATTCCATTTTCTCTAATTTTTCACCTAAAACAACTTTATGTTAAGATTTTTTTAAAATGTGATTTTCTTTGAAAGCTTTGCTAAAACATTCTGATTAATTTTGGCAGCAAATGCAATGAAATCATTTGTATGTCTTTTACACCTCCATACATCAAAAAACACAGTGAAAAAGTCAAGAAACAAAAATTACAAATCTGGGCTTGTTTTTACTTCTGCTTTAACAGAATTACAGCCACCCCTTTCACCCCAGCTGCTGATGGACTTCATGTGAAGTCTCCTGGGGACCACATGAAATTTTGAGGACTTCAGGCAGGAATGAGGGAATTGAGTCCAGAAGGGATGGAGAGGAGGTTCAAGGAAGGCAGAGAGGCTGCTGAGTGCATCAGCCTTTCCTTCATGCATCAGAGCTGTCCCCAGGAGCTGCTGTGCACACAGGGATGTGCAACACTCCCTGCATGGCAGGAACAAATGAAAGATGCAGGAGCTGGAAGTAAAGGAGGAGATTTTGGCTAAAAGCTGTTGGCAGGAGTTTGCTTGCAAAGCCCTTGCTAAGTGGCCAGGGCTGGGTGTTTGAACAAGGGCTGGTCTCACACACACTGTGTGCTGCTCATGGCTAATCCCTTCCAGGTCAAATAACGCTCTGAGTCACCGCAGCCATCGCCAAGGCAACTGTGGAATATACAGAGTAAACACATGATTACAGATTCACTGTGCCCCAGGAAGGAGGAGGAGGAGGAGGAGGAAGAGCTGCACTGAAACAAGTCATACATCCACTGAAATCACTGCAGTCAGTGCTGAAGCAGCACTGGACAAATGCACGGGTGTCAGCAGAGGGTATGAAAAAAATTAGGCTTTTCCCATTTCTTGCTTTGCCTCTCCCCAACAGCCTCTTCAATACTGAAGCATTTTTTTTTAGGTAGTCTCACCAAAATGAGGTATGAGCATAGATGAGGGTGCTATCCACGTGGCTACTTCACACCTGAGATGTCACCTCTTCCTTGCACCACAGCCCTGGACAGTGCAGGAATGAGACTACCTTTCTGAAAGATCCCTGTAAACTCCATCTGAAACAAGCTGTATTTTGGGACAGCACCCATCCCAGTCTAGCTTCACACGCCACAAGACCATGACTATACTGGGTAAAAAAAAAAACCAACAGAACAATCCATTACTGCTAAAGGAACAACTGGGAGAAATTCCCTCTTTTCCTTCCCCACTGACAGCACCACAGGGAGCTGCAGGGAGCCCTCCCCAGGACTTGGTTGTACCTGGGGCTGGCAGGACAGGCAGTGCCCAGAGCATCACTCTGGTACCACCTGGCCACGTCCAGCAGTGCTGCAAGGACAGCAGTGACAGCAAAGCATTTCCAGCCCGGAAATCCCATCCAGCACGCTGGTTCCCACATGGGCTGAAGGGAACACTGAAGCTTTTCAGTTCCTTTCTTGGCACAGCAGCCACGGCCCCAGGGAGAGGTGAAGTCATTGCAGCAGGGCTGGCAGAGCCCCACGCCCACCACACAAAAGCAGGGAAGGAGTCACCCCCTCTTGCTCTTCTGGGAGAAAATAAGCACTAATCTAATTGATTGCACGGGGCTCCAGTCATCAGGAGCCATAAAAAGACTTCTCTTCCTAAGCCAACTGAACAACACAAAAAGAGGAGGAAATAAAAAAAAAAAAAACCCAAAAACCGGAGGGGCCAACTTTTAGCGACTCATTCCCAAGAGAAAAAGACTCCAAATTTTACTCCACGTGCATCTCTCACAAAACAATACTTAGGAGGTAGATGAAAAGACAAACCCAAGAAAAACACTTGATGGCCTGAGTTACACTGTGTGTAGTGAAAATGTCAGGCGTTTTTCTCACACTGGTAGCAATGTGCTGCATAGCAACAAGTCAGAATGAAAGGTTAATGGTGAGGACTGCAGCCTGGAACATGCTCATTCCCACGGTCCTGAAGTCACCAGAGGGAAATGCCAATTTTTGTTTTGTTGGATAAAGGATAATAACAGTGGTGGGCTTTCATGTAGAAACTCACTTCATCTGAACCAGACATGGAGATGCACTGAGCAGCACATCACCTGTACTGCAAGAGCTCCAGAAATTCTGTGTGGGCTCTGAGCTGAACAGGATTTAGAGGAAAAGGTTGTATTTCACCAGGAAGACAGCAGTGAACCTCATCAGGTCAAGAAGATGATGAGTGTAGCTAAAACTTATCGGGCTGTCCCACATGGGGGCAATAGCATCTGTAACCTCAACAGTGTATCTTTCCTGCATTCAAAAGCTTTTCATTATGTGTATCTAGAAAACTGTGAGTTTTCTACAATAGCATCTCATATTTACATATTGAATAACTGCAATCTCAAAGTCATATAATTCCAGCAAAATCAAGAAAGANTGTGCAGTGTTGGACAGTTGATCCAGTGAAGACCAAATAAAAAACTACATCATCTTCAACTTTATCTTCTTCAGTCAGCTGCACTGTAATAACAGAGTCACCCTAGGAAAAAGGACAAGAAATGAGGTTAGGTTTGCATGACCAAGAACTGCATCATCTAAAATAAAATTACTCTTCCTACAAGGTTCACACTCTCCATTCACACACTCCTTTCACAGGACTCAGTGCCCATCTTAATTTTCAGACATGCAAGTCAACCTCAGTATCAAAGCCAGCCAACATCTAGGAAACATGTTGAATGCAGATCTAGGAAGAGACATGTAGAAATCTCCAGGGTATTTTCAAAATAACAACTTAATATGGTGAAATCACACCAAGTCTGACAAAGATGTGCACACCCTACACAGGGTTTTTTGTACAAACACACATATATAGACATATATATCATTATATATATGTGTGTGTGTATATATATATACATATCAGTATATATATACTATATATAATACATATCACAATATAGATATACAGAACAGAAACGAGACAGTGGCTAAAATTGCCTCTGCCCTCAGAAATTTGAAAAAATGCCCTAATTCTTCCTTGAGCACTCACATTTCCCCTGTCCAAGCTAGCACTGCAACCACAGATCCAACTCGATCACTGAAAACATCTCTCATCCACAATCCATAAACACACAAAGGTACCAGAATTTTATATCCACTGAGATTTTTTTCCACCTTCCTTACAAAGACTGTGGTGCTAGCTCTTCTCACTCATCCAGAGCTCCTGCCTTGGTGAAAAGCTCTGTGTGTCAGCAAAAACAACAGTTCTTCAAACCGTGAGGAAAAAACCTCTCATGATCTGTTGGTTAAACTCTACTGCTTAGTATTATGGAGAGTTTACTTCAGTCCCTCAGCATATTTTATCATTTAGCTCATCTTTGCTCTCAGGGAAAATTATATTTCTAAAAGGTGCAAATGGTTATCATAGTTAATCCAGCAAAGGGTACAGTAAATACACCTGAAATTCCTACATCTGCATGGGAAAGAACAGGTGCAATATGAACCAATTTCAGAATTCCATGGGGAAGGGAAAACAAGGAAAGAGGATGGCTTACAGTCACTGCAGAACTAAGTAAATTAATTTAATTTGATGAAAAAATGGACTCATTTAGGTTGGAAAAGATCTCCAAGGTCATTAGGTCTAACTGTTAACCCAGCACTGTCAAGCCATCACTAAACCATGTCCCCAAGTGCCACATCTACACATCTTTTAAATGCCTCTGGGGTCTCCCCATACTTTGTTTATTAGCCTGAAAAAATTATATAAACTACAAGACACTGAGGACAACAGTCTGTGATGTGACCTTCTGTCCCTTTTCTGTTGAGATCAGAACCAGGTGGATGTCCCAGTTCTACGCTGCAGCTGTGGCTGCCAGCTCTCTGCCACCACCCCACTGAGCACATGGTTACAGCTGCACATCTGGAAAAGATTGTATTATTATTATTATTATTGCAGATTATGTAATTCTGATTTGCATATTCAAGAGAATACACATGTCATTTCCCTTAAACCCCCTCTTAAGATCACTGAGCTCATCCCTTCTCTTTGTCAAATACAACTGTTGTAGAAAATTCCCAGACTTCCAGGCCCTCCCAGACATCCATCCCATGTTAGCATCGCTTCCCACGCTCTGCCTCACGTCTCCCTCCTCTCTCCCTCAGCTCCTTTTACGTTTCCTCCTCCAAGTTTATGTCCAGCTCTCCCCTGATCCAGCCCATCTGGCTCCTCTTGCCAGGGGCAGGACTGTACCTTTATGCAAACAAAAATTTTGCAGGGCAAGTACGTGACCAGACCTTAAAATCAGGTATGTGGGTCAGTGCTCCAGCACAGGAAAGAAAACCAAAAATTAAAAAAAAACAAAAACAAAACACTGCCTAATGGAAGAGTGAGTGTATTTTGCATTTTCAGAGGTTGTAGAGTTACAAATGTAAATTTTAGGAAGGTCTCACATGATAATATCAGACCAGACTTCCAGCTGGGGAGGAAGGAACCATGTAGCAGAAGTCTATCTTGTATAGAGTCAGTGTTAAAATAAAAACAGGTGCAAAAAGAAATAAATCAAGCTTTAAATTCAAGCGTGACCAGTTCACATGCTGAGTTGAAAACTAAATATTCCATTTCAAGCAAGTGGATCCAGATTTGAGCTGATGTTCACAAAAGCAAAAGCTTGAGTTTTAACCTACAAACCCCTTGTGCTTTGTTTTTTGTATCTTTGTTCAAACTGTTTCTCCCTTAAGGCATGAACATACAAAGTACTTAAACAGATTTAAAATGCAGGTGACACTTCAGAACACTCACCAACAGCACTGAGTGTTTAACATGGTACCTGTCAAAAGAGATTTTTCATTTATTTAACTTAGAAAAAAAGTACAGCTAGCTTATTTTTTGTGAAATCAAAGCAAATTGACGGAGTTTTTGTGAGAAGACACCTGTCTATCCATGCAAACTATTCACATCTCTAGGAAAAGCAATTTAATTTGCGCCAATATTGCAAATGACAATTTGTATATTTAGTTATTTACAGAAAACCTAGTAAACACCTGTGAGAAACCTCAACGCCAGAGGTTCCACATAACCTGAAATCTAAGTTGGAACTTAAACATATAGCTGAACTTATTTAGATACCTGACCTAATTCTGAAGGTGGAAGGTGGTCAGACCAGTTTCCAAGCAACTTGCTCCACTCCTCAGATTTTAATTCAGTTCATTTCAGTTATTGTTTAAGTCTAGGGAGAGTACAAATTATCATCAGCTGGTATGAATTGAATGAAAAGGTTCTTCAGCTGTGTCTAAGCCACACTTCATGGTGGGAGGGTCTCCACCACCCTGCTCCCACCTCTTCTGGAGGATCCTTCAGCAAAGACTGGAACACTGAGCATCTTATTCACTGGACTTTTTAACTTTAATTTTTAAGTTGTCTCCAAATATCTTTGGTAAGACTGATAATGTGCCACTTAATTGTTGTGTGCTTCAGTTTACTTGCAGGTGTCACCTGAGCTAACTCAGTCACTGTACTGATCCCAGAAGCAAAAGACCCTCCTTCTTCAACACACCTCTCTACCTCCCAGTTACTGATAATTTCATTGTTCACTGCCAATTTTAATTTGATTTTTAAGTTATTCAAACGATGTATTTATTTGGAAAGGAAATAAAGCACAGAACAAACCCCTCTCTTTCCAAGATTTTTGGAGTTAAAGAAAATCAGTTACAAATGCAGCCAAATTCCTCCAACCCACATAGAAGACTTTCCAACAACCCTATTGCATTCAGCCTCCAAAAACATTTCAATTGAAGTATGTTTACCTTTATTCATTTAATATTGTCCAAAAAATGTCATCTGTTCAGTATCACTGCCACACAAGGTGGTTATTATAACCCTTCTTTCATCCCAAATGTCTAGAAATGGGGAGGCCGGCCTGCCAATATCCCTTTGGTGAAAGTACAGACAGATCAAAGCCATTCTCTGGAATGCTCCAACAAATAAGAATAATTTAATTTCAAAACTAGTTTGGACCGACTAATATTTACTTGGCTTAAAGCCCATTGGAAATGAAAACATTCCATCTTGGTCCATTCATGAAGGAGGCCACCCTGTCCCTTGTTTGGATCTGAAAAACCCCTGGTCTCACACGTAATGGGATGTAAAGAAGGTGGATGGGGCTCTTTCCTCTGCACATATTCCCTTTCCCAAACCAAAGGGAGAAAGCAGGTCTGCCTCACCATGGGACAGGTGCACTGGAAAAGCCAAGTCTGACCTTGAGCTTTAAACTAGAAAACAACACTGAAAGGGAATTTAGAGTGGCCTTTCTCTGAAGTTTTGGCTTAGTTAAGGCAGCAGAAATACAATTATCTCTAAAAAGGCCCAAATGCTGTCATTAGAACTAGACCCCAAAACTGTCTGGACAAGGCACCTGTTTGTCAGCATGATTTGCTGGTATGAGCACAACTCCACCTTTTTCAGTAGTAGTTTTTCCAGCACTACAGTTAAATGTGTGTGGATTGTGTGTAGACAAAGCACAAACAACTCCAAGTAAGCCTGTTAAAATGGACTACTTACCTTCAAAGGCTGTTTTTAAAATAGATGACCTCAGCAATATTTGGAAATGGCAACAGAGTGAACAAAATCTTTAAGCCCAAAATAATTTAGATCATTTATGTTATCACCTCAAAAATACTATCCACCTTCCAAAAAGAAACAATGGTTGTAAGCATATAAAGACATCTTTCTTTTCCACTTCAAGCTCTGGAAATCTCTCTGGTTTGGGGAAATTGGTCATCATTTGGGACCATGAAAACAGCCCTGGCAAATGCAGAATTCCAGGCTTCAAGTTGAAAACCATGAGTTTAGTTGGCAGTAGGGAAGGTTCCCCGAGGGATATCAGCTCTACCAGAAATAGGTATACTTGTCAACAATGAATTGAAAAAGGGAAAAATTATTCTTAACATGCTAACAAATTTTAACATTTCTGAAAACAAACAAGGAAAAAAAAAAAAAGGCAAGCTGTATTTTTGTAGCTGAAGCAGTTGATTTCTAAGCAAAGAAGCCATGGTTCATACTGGGAATTTTAAAGAACATTACTTAAGCCACTAACCATTCACTCTGACCTCCACACACAGAATCTAAAAATACTTATGAAAATTAAGTGTGCATTAGATGGCAATACTGCAGCACTTAAGTGTTACTTCAACGTTCTGCTTTGAATGAGAAAACACCAACAACCAGTAATCATTAATTTGTTCTACCCAGAAAAGCAAAAGATTCATATGAAGGAAAGAAAACTTTTCTTCCAAGGTATTTCCTTCTAAAAGTTGTTGTGGATTTTGGGGTTATGATGCTTTATTAAAGAGTCTGGATTAGATGAGTAAATGTAACCTGCCATTGTAACAAGTTTTGTTTTGTTTCTGCTATTCATAACATGAATCAGGCCCTTGTTGAGTCATTACTTTATTGCATTTTTGCTTCTTCCCCTTTGGGAAGCCCTAAACAGCTCCCAGGAGAGCTTCACTGTACCCAGCACAGCACAAAATCACAGCTGTGGTTTCTTCCTCCTCCTCCTTCAGTTCAGGCTCATTGGTACCTTTATTTACTCATTTTTAGATGGAGTTGGACTTGCTGTTACCCCAGCTACTGCTTGACACAGAGTACCCAGGACTGGGCTGTAATTCCAGTCCTTTCACACCCCTGTGCCTTGAGTTTCCCCATCAATGAAATGGGGATCGTGGTCCAAACACACTGAGTAATTTTCATCCAAATGGCTTTTAAAGGAGCAGCTGGCTTTTCAATCACATGACGTTTTCTTTGGAAAGCGTGCAGCACTGACAATAATTAAGCTAGACAAAATCAAAGGGAAAGTTGAGACAACTCCACCTCAAACTGAGAACTGCAGAGGAGTCTGAAAGCAGCTGGAATATGGAAAAGGCAACTGCAAGGCACCCTTATAAAATATAACAGAAATCATTAAATAAGGAAAAAAGTACAATATAATTGTTTAGATGATCCATTACCATCTACCTCTGTCAGTACACAAGATCAGCAGCTAAACTTTTGCTCCCAGACAGTTCCCATATCTCAGCTGTGCACCCTGGAAGATCCCTCCCATCTAAGGTTACTTTGGGTTGGTGCAAACTTGTGCTTAAACCCCTGCAGAATGACATCTGGAAAGGACACTTGGACATCCCCACGCAGAACAAAACCATGCACAGCCACAAAGGCTCCTGACTGCAAAAGGAAATGGGGGTTTGGGCAACTATTTTTAGAGCAAACATGACAGTGCTCTCATCTCCTGGAATAACCCTTTTGATTGAGAAAGGCTTAGATCCCAATTTTTCCAGGTCTGAGTAAGTGTTCCAGCCAGTCAGCTGTGACACATCACTATCACTGCTGGCTCCGAAAACCACAGGATGCTCTCCTTCCATGGCAAGAAAATAACCCACAGCCAGCAAACTCTTCCAGGCTGCTAGTCCTAGGTTAACAGATGAACAGCTCACAATTGGGGGACAGAATCTGGGGAAGGGTCCTACCTCCAAAACACCCAGCTGAGATCCCTTCCCTCTCTGTCCTGGCATGGGGCGAGTTTGTCAGTGGATCTCAATGCCTCAGCCTGGAACATCCATCCCCTTTTCCAGATGTGGCCATTTAGCCTGCAAGCTCCCAGCACATGGACAGAAAAGGAAGGGACCAGGGGAGGAGGTCAGAGGTATCTGTCACAGCGAGATGACAGCAATCATTACAGATATCCTCAATTTCACCACTATGGATTGACTCAGAGGAGCACTTAGTGGGGAAAGAAAAAAAAAAAAAATCACATCAAACACAGCTCATTCTGCAGAACTGCAGGCCCCAGGAACAAAGGTAGGGCTGTGAAATCTGTCTGAACATGAGCAGCTCTAGAAATCCCTCCTTGCCTGGAGATATCCCCCATGATAAAGGCAGTGACCTGGGTCAGGAGCAGGGAGAAAGATGGATGTCGTTGGGGTGGAGTGTTGCAACCTCCTGCAGATAAAACCTTCAGGGAAAGACTCCAGAAATAAATACAGTGGCAGGTTGCCAAGTTTTGGGGAAGATTGTGTCCTTTTTTGTAGTCAATGACTTCAAACTCCTTGATCTTAAAGCATGAAGCAGAGAAGTTTTCCTAATTAAAAAAAAATACCCACACAAAAGAAGACAAGAAGAATTACTCTCGTGGTTTAAATGAAAGAAATAATTTTTTTAAAAAATCGATCTCCAGACCTAACCTTATTTCCTTTTTAAACTAACAGCAGTGCTATTATTTCTACCAGTGAAAGGTTTCAGGTTAACAGCACAGATACTGAGCACCTTTGTGATGAGAAAGCCAGATTTTGCAAAGCACTCTCTCATTCTTTGGAAAATACAATCACAGACCATTCTGTCTTGCCCACAGGCCACCAAAAGAGCAGAATGATGGCACACATTTTCCTGCCAGCCCATGGAGCAAATCAAGGTGATATCTTCCATATTTCATTAACACTGCACTGAGCCAAGTGATCTCTTCCAATACTAGCCACAAAGTCATGACTTGAAACGTTGACATAGAGATAAACTAACTTTCTTCTCTCTACCACTTTCTTTCCTCAAAGGTGAAAAAGATTTTTGTCCAAAAATAAGATCAGCTTAGCACATTGATGGATAAAATGTTGATATAAGTGCAGAGTCAAAAGACCATTTATTCAAGACTGGGCAAAAAAGAATTTGTGGGAAAACAAGGACATTTATGACAAACAGCCCTGAGCTGCTGCCTCCAGGTCCAAGCTGGCCCTGATGGATCCATCCTGAGTGTGACCTGAGCTAAAAAACACAGCATGGACACCCTCAACTTGCCTGTCTGCAGAGCCAGCATTGTTAGGGCTGATTTATTAACACCATCTCACAGATACAAGCACAGCCCAAGCCAGTCCAGGTGTCTAATCCTGCACCAGGATTTGTTTGCAAAGAGTTCAAAGGTTTGAGGAGAGCAAGGGGTGGATTTCCTACTCTGAACCAGTGCGAGCAGCACAAACTCCTGTGGAAATGGGTATTCAAGAAATCCATTATTAGTGGCCCACGTCCTTTAACAGAGCATGTCTCAGCCTCCAAATCAATCATCTCCAAGATGAGTCTTTATTGAGTGTCAAGATGCTGTTATAACTATTACACACTTATTAATCCAAGCAGCTCAAAGGAGAGCTCCACAGACTGCCAGCAGAAATCCATCAAAGCAACAGGATCTCGTTACTGCTGAAAGAGACACATGATTTATCTTCATGCAGAGATCTTCCTGACATGCCACCCTGCTACCCAGAGCCAGGCAGGTTATTAGACTGGGCTGTTAATAGCTAATTTAGCTGTACCACTGCCTTAGCACAGGGCTCCACGTGCTCTGCAGCACTGGCTCAGAGCATGCATCAGCTCAGTGCCAGCCTGTGCTGTACACACACAGCCCTCACAAAACCCAGCTGCCAAGGTCACTTCTAGTAAGTTTTAGCATGCATGAAAACATGGTAAAATTAACAGCAAAATTAGCAGCAAAATCAAACTTAAGGAGATAAACAGAAAGGATAAGAGTGCCGTTCACCCTTTTGTACTAAATGTCAACAGTCAAGGAAAAAACTGTGATGGGAACTTTATTGTTTTGGTGAATTTGGCAGTATAGTAAAGAAAATATTGATTTAATTTTCATTTATTCAGGCAGTTTAGTGTTAGCCAGTCTATCCACTTCAAGAATTGTAGACTTTCTGGCCTGAATAAGCAAGTAGTGACAGTAACCCCAAGCCCCTTCCACACAAGCCCTGTACAGATCCTCCTGCACAGAGGAGGAGGAGGTGTGGAGGTACACAAAAGCAGTAACACATTGGGGTTAGCCTTTAAATTATGCAAGTCTCCATGTAATGCCACAATGAACATGAAGACAAGGCAAAAAAAAGGGGGGAAATTTCTTTGTTGCAGGATGTCTCCTCCAGTACCATCCAGTTTCTGCAAATACTGGTCTTACTTTTAGGCTTTTTTTTTCTGAAATTCTGGAAACTACTTCAATCAGTTCCTAGAAAAACATACCCAAATTGATGTGAATGTCTTGCTCTGGCCTCATCCTAAAGCCTCTTCTGCTCTTCATTACACTTAGGAGAACCAAACCAGGTAATTTTATAACCAGCTGCTTGAGTGATTGATAGTATTTCCTACTAATTGCCCATCTAGCAATAACAACAAAATTGCAGTGCTTAGGAGCAATAGCAGGCAGTCTGAATGCGTGCAGTGACTAAGAGAAATCCAGCTACTCTCTTGGCACCAGAGAGATGGAGAGAGTCACAATTCCTGGAAGATAAAGTACATATGATGACATATTATTAGAAGCAATCTCCTACCACTGGAGTATTTTCACAAATAGCCTTGAGGTGTCTTAAAGAAAACCAAACAAAAAAATAAAAAATCATGTTTGAACACTATGATCCAAAAGCAGAAGAGTCCAAGGATGGCTTTTTTCTGGTACTTCAGCCTCCTCTACAGTACAGCAAAACCTTCAGAGAGACAGAGCTCAGTGTGTTCCAGAGCACTCATTTTCCTGCCAGCTGCAAAACATCCTCGCCAGTCTTTAAATTTTTCACAGCTACAGCACTTAGAGCTACTGCAATGACTGAGGCACTTCTTAAAGTGACATTTTTTTGCCATTAGAGAACAGAAACCTTTATTATCGTTACCTTACTCAAGAAGTAACCCCCCAACCACAGCTGCAGACAGATTAAACTTCTGTAATGTTTAAAAGAAACACTTAGAAACTTCAATACAAACACAGGCAGCCCTGAGTGTCCTGAGACAGAACTGCCACTTGATGGCACTGCACAGCATCGAGCTACAGGGATATATAATTCTTTTATTTTCCACTTCAGCACAATATGGAATTGCTTTACTGAGCCAGGCAGAGGACAAGCACATCCAACACAGCCTTTGGAAGCAATGGGAAGCATTGCAGGCAGAGTGCAGGGGAATGTGAAATTTTGGCTTCATGAAATCAACATCTTCATGAGCACTGCTCTCACATCAGCTTTGCTGTCAGAGCTGGCTCTAGCTGAACAAAATGACTGTCAGCACTCTGTTACAAGAAATACAGCAGGGGCATGTATCCTGAGGAATGACTTGGGAAATGTGTTTATTCATTCTAAAGGTAACATAAAAAAATCCCACAGTGGAAGAGTAGTTGAAGAGTATTTTCATTCTCTTAAACCCAAATGCAGATCTCCATTGCTTATTCCTCCTGACAGGAGAGGAGGCAGCACTGTCAGTGATGCTGGGGATGGGACACCATCTCTCATGTCTGTCCAGGTACTCCCAGCCCATCAGCTACCACAAGAAATAATGAATCCCAAATGCAGAGCCCAAGACATGTACATTATTTCACCCAATTTTAATATAGCTCTTAGTGTGATAATATAAGGATTCCTCCTGCAGTTTCAGAAAATAGGAGGAAGCAATCTAACAGCTCCCCAAAAGCAGATCATTGTCTCTGCTTTCCCACCCCTACCAGCTGTACCAGCTCTGGCATCTTCTGCAAGTCATATTAAAGTTCACACATAATCCTGCAAAGTAGTGGCGAGTTAAGGGCAGAATTTCAGAGAAGTGCTCCAGACTTCAAGCCAGACTGTTTATTGTTTACCAGCACTTTCACACCCACAAAACAGGATCACAGAAGAAAAGTTCAAATAGATAATGAGGGGAGGAGGGCTTTGAACACATATCCAGCACTTTTAGTTTCAGACAATATGGAAGAAGGGTTGAGAAAAGGCCTCTGAGCTGCAATTTAAGCAGCAGCTTCTCCTGGAAGAAGATGCTGCTGATGGTCTGGCAGCCTCACCCGACTTCTCCAGGCAAAGCTGCCTTCAGTCAATGCACAAAAGTGACCATTTCACCAACAGCCCTATGCTGACATCACACAGATCTCATGAGCTAGAGAATGTGTCTCTTAAGAGGAGCAAGCCAAGCAACCAGCCTCATAATAACCAGACTGAGCAAAAGTCTGCAATGAGGCATGACAGAGCCCAGGAGCAGCAGGGAGCTTGCCAGGGGATGGTGCTGAGCTCAGGTGGCAGCTGCCAGACTCCCATTTCCACAGAAGGGATGGCTTCCTGCAGGATGCAGACTGGCATTTGGCAAGTGGAGGATGAAAAGAATCTAAATCAAAGATCTGAGTGACAAAAACTTAAAAGATGAGGTCAAGCACAGTTTAGTGAGGAAAGTATTTTGCCTGAAGAATTAAAGCAGAGCCAGACAAGCTGCAATATACTCCTCTCAAAAAAAAAATCAGTTTATTCAGGCGCCCCAGCTGACTTTCCTAAAACCAACCAAGCAGCAGGTTCTTCCACAAGCAATGCAAGCAAGTATTTTATTTGTAAAAGGTGCTCACAGGCTTCCATTTATTCATTATTCAAAGACATTTTGAAGGTGGGGCAGAAAACTAGTTTGTCATTAAGAAGAAATCGAGTACCCAACAAATAAAAGACAAGAGGTTTATCAGATCCTCTCACCACAGAGCTGAACTAAACATCAAGGCTGGCTGTCCTCTTGCCTAAGGACCTTGAGGGAAACAAAGACAGGGCTTCTGTACAGTGACTTTGGTGAGAAATTCCCACATCAAAAGCATGTGTGGTATGTTCTCCTTTTTCTGCTGGACTGACCTCAGATATTCAGGCATCTCAGTGGCCTTTGTCACCATAGATGCCACTAAGCAAACAAATTCTGCTTTAGTAGAAAAGTAACTTAACTACAGCTGCCAATCTCATGACAGCATCTTACTGTAGAACTATAAAGGTATTAGATTTTGTCCTTTTGTCCCCTCGGTAGAGATTTTTGAAGAACATTAATCATGCAGCACACAACAGTGCACAACCTGAGATGGTTTCAGCCATGGTAAGAAGCCAGATGTGAGGCACACATGGGTACAACATCTCACTGCACTCAGGGACACAGGGAGCCACAGCACTTGGGACAGACACAAGCCTGAAAACTCTGTATTGTGAACTTTTTTCTTCAATTCTTTAATATCAACCCAGAAGGTGTTGGGGGAGATTAAAACATGAACATCAGAGGGTATTACAATTGTTTTTCTCAGGAATACACAGTGTGCACTTCAGTAGGGCATAATTCTATATGAGTATGTAAGTGGGGGGAAAACATTACAAGCATTATTCATCAATTTTAGATTAAAGCAGGACAAACTGGGAAATTTACAGGAGTAGTTCATTCATTAACAGAAGAGGACCTACTGTACCCAAACCCCAGGTTATATTAAGAGAGGGTCAATGCATTCTTTCTGAGGCTTTTGAAGTTAATACTTCATTAAGCTACATGACATTTTGCCTTGGAAGTGGGAGCTCTCATCTCTATCAAAAAGTCTCCTTGAGAAACTCTGCAGGTTACACAGCTCCTAAGTGGCCATTTAGACAAGAGACTCCATCCACAGACCTGATTAAAGACCAAAGTCAATGGAAGCATTTTTATCAATTAAGTGTTTGTCCTCTCATGCAATCACCAGTTATGACACATTTGGGTTTGTCACTCCAAATAACGTGGGCACACCTTAGACAAACCATGCAGAGGAGGAGTGCTGTGATTTAAAACAAGTTTGTTCCTTTTAATCTAAAAGGAAAAAGGAAAAAAGTTTGCAGCAATACATCATGCTTCTCTAGCTGCTAATCTTTTCCATTTCACACCCACTGATCATTATCACAGTGAAAAAACATTCCCGTCGTGAAGGAAGATCTAAGGTTGTAACCTTGGTTGCAATCAAGAGTAGATGAGCTTAATGTTTCCCAACACATTCCCTGCATGTCACCCCAGAGC